>JAODLI010065716.1:0-14732 GCA_027575585.1 Percopsis omiscomaycus
TTAATCAGGCCTGGTTAGCAGTCTGTGAGTGTGTGTGTGTGTGTGTGTGTGTGTGTGTGTGTGTGTGTGTGTGTGTGTGGGGTCCCTTCCTAATAAAACATATAACTGGAACTTTGATTACCATAATTAAATAATCAAAGAGCTGTGCTGCCACCTGCTAGTATCCAGAACAAACCTTCAGGTCAAAGACACATCACAGAAGGTGTGAAACTCCACCAGAAAGCGGTACACAGTAGACGAGCAAACTACTCTTACAAATGTCAAAATGTTTGTCAAACGAGAACTTAATTAAGGCTTAAATACCAACAGTCCTTCATTTAGTGTCAAATTTATTTCCCTAATTGTTGAAGTATAAATATAGCAAGTTTCAGTTGTCTAATTCAGTGACAGTATAACATTTGAATGAGCGAACTAATTACGACTCCGTTGTGTTCTTTAGAAAAAGCAGAAACATTCAGCGTATTATGGTGTCAAATTAATTTCTCCCGTATGGCGCCAGCCATACACGCACACACAAACTCATAGCCTACCTTGTTAAAGTCTTCGCTTGTGGCCCTCATCTCCTTCCATGTTTTGTTGAGCAGCTGGATGCAGATGCAGTAGAACTCCTCAAAGGAGCGGTCATGGGTGAAGAACATAGGGTGGAAGTCCTGGCAGTTCTCACTAGCTGTAAGACACAACATAAGGCATGCGGTTTAAAAAAAGGGTACAAGCTGATTCAAGAATTAAAAGATAGACATTTGTTTGGAATTACTCCTGTGGTTAAAAAAGTTGTTTTGGTTTGAAACTTTGGTGAATGCCCCTTGCACACCTGACAGCTGGCTCACACTCTTCTCTACGCCTCACCATGTGGTGCTCACACTGTTCTCCACCTCTCCCCGTATGGCCACCTACACTTCAGTGGACAGTGTTTCTAAACATAAACAGTGCACCGGGGGAGAGGAGTCTAAAGGAGCTTTCGGACCAAACAATTCTAGAGACTTAGTTCTAGAGACTACCCACTGGGGAGCTCCCCGAGAACTACACACCATTCGTTTGCATTCGCACCGCCAGTAGGAATGCTGAAGTGACATAAGCTGGCCAACAGTTGGTATAGCGATGTCACTTTGTTGAGAGGAAATGCTAGCGAAAATGTTTATATTTTGCATAGACCCGTCAAATTCTCATAGATTTTCCTCCGTCGCATTGAGACTCAATAAAGCCTGGACTAAAGTGTTGGCCCATTTGTCTGTTTTTTTTCCATTTACTAAACACTGTTGTTTATAAGTGGCGGTTGTCGGTGCTTCACTCAACTTATGGTTTCTATTGCACTGAGTACCTACCCTGAAGTAGGAGCTAAAAAAGTCCCTCAAAACGGCATTCTAAGAACTATGATTGTCCTCAGTTCCTCCAGTTCGAATGTGACATAAGTCATTTTATCTTGCATATACAGTACATTTTGTGAATAGTTGGACAAGAAGACAACACCTTATAATAAGGAGGGAGAGTTCTGTGATTAAAATGAAATAGAGAATGTAACTCAAAATAATACACAAGATACAGCTTTGGTCAATGCTACCTATTCACAAATGAATGAAAATAACATTTAAAAAGACAAATGTGAGCTTCCATAACAACATTATGGACAACTGGCATCATCATAGCTTTCCTTAATTCGTAATGATGCACAGTACACTGCACGCGTCTTACCCATATCACTGCCACATTGCACCATATAATGGATTTTTATTTATTGTGTGTTTATGTGCATGCACATATGTCCGCAGCAACACACCCTCTTCAGAACACAAGATGGCTTATGCCGACCAGCCTGACCTCGTCCTGCACCGACAGTGACACACACACACACCCCCCCCCAAATGTGTGCCAGATGGACAGCTGAAGACCCATTCATCTTTTTTATTTCACGTTTCTCCTTCGTTCAGTCACTCACGCCATATGGCTGCCTTGGATTCATAAGCATCTAATAGTGACTGATGAAATGTGGCCCTCAGCCTGGACCCCAACATCTCTGACTAATACTCAGAGACTAGCATATGACACACACAAACACGCTATATGATATTCTCAATTAACCCTTTTTTAAAGAAATAAATGAGAAAGTGTCAAATAAACATAAAAAGGCCCCTGACCTGTAGGAGGCCGTTAATATGGAGATAAATATATGCCATTAAGCTAAGAAAATGTAACTATGTCTGTGGGGATGCTCCCAATAAACATTAGATGCTGTTGCTCATTGCATCAAACGTATTGCTGAGATTTCACCTTGTTGCACCTCACCAACGACAAAAGCAAGCGTTGGAGGTGAATCGTGACACGCCAACGCCAGCCTAGTGAGATTTAATAAGACTTTGATAGACTCCCAGAAGCATATTAACCAAGAGATTCAATAAAAAAAAGACTTGACATTGGTTTAAACTAAACGTCTTCTTCCTCTTGTCTTGGAGAGATGAGAAGCAGCCTTGAACCAAAAGACGTCTCATTTAAAGAGTCTCAGAAGCACAGTAGGAGCGCCAGGCCTCCAAACGGCAGACATGGTATTGGACGGGAGGTCAGGCTGCAATTGAAACTCCCCAGCATAATGAATGAAGCCTTAAGGCTGGAGGTGGGAGTACAGTGAGCCCCAATGCCTTCGGCCCTTAAGGAGATAGAAACTGACTGCTGATGCTGACTGACTGACTGACTAGTCAACGATGCTGACTAACCAGTCAACTATGCTGGCTGACTGGTTAGTCAACAGGACAACAGGACTAGAGAGGCCGACACGCAAAAAACAAACAAATACCCCTCCTCAAACAAAAACACTCCCTCCTCAATGAAATCTGCTTCCTCCCGTCTGGTAGAGTGGATGGCAAGACAGCTTCAAGTGTCGGCAGGCCAAACTGGTCTGTTTATTGATAGTGCCAACAGAGCCCTGAGGTGGCAAGGTGAGGGAATTACATGTCAAGACGTATTTGGGTGACACAGACAGCAGGCAGTCTCATGGGGCACTGCGGAAATGTCTCCTTCCTCAAACACTTCCATTACCCCAAAACGCCAGGCAGACAGTGAATCAGCCAGGGCCAGAACCATGCTAGTGTTGAATCCAGAGACCCAACCTTTTCTTCTACTGCAACAGAGTTCTTCCTATTAATGTCCTTAATGCCAAAAACATTCTGTTGTATGAATGTCACCATCTTAATATTTAATCAAGCAAATTCTAAAGATATTTAAAGAGAGAAATCCGGGCCACATCTGAACTACACTTGGGGCACTTTATATAATGGCCAAGTGAAAATGCATGCAACTGAAAAAAAAGCTAGTAATATTTTATTGTTCTTGTTAGACTGGTGTTCAGTGTGACTATCAATGACACCCATTTCAAGTATAAATATACGTATCTCCATTTGAACTTTTTAGCATTACTATCTGAAATGCAAGAAGCACAATCAATTATTCTTAGCACTGCAGAAAGGCACTTAAATTTATCTGGGTGAACAGATATGGCACTATGCGAGTGGAAAGGCGTGTTACTCTGACTCACTTTTACCATGACAATTTTGAAAAATGCTCGCTAAAACGATGCAAGACAATTATAAAAAGATACCAGCTGTCTTGGAGGCTGGGGGTTGTAACCTCCCCCCCCATCAAACAAAAGTTTATTTTCTGAGAGATCTTACTTTGTAACATTCTTTCTTTACAAGTATTTCATGAAAGAACGTCGACATGAAACGTGACCCCAGAATATTCAATTACAATTTAGCAGACACTTTTACACCCATTCCATCATCAAACACTACAGACTTATGACATCCTTCATCCACATGCCATAAACCGTCTGAAACGATATTAAACTTGCATCACATGTAAAACAATAGCCAGCATACACAATAATACCACAGCTATAAACTAAAAATGGCATAAAGCGTGTTTAATTCCATGCCAAGACTAAGTTTGCTAAATAATAATAATAAATAACATGCAGTGGCGGTTGTTATGCAAACATGCATCATTTACTAAAAGAAATGACAGATTATGAAATTAGAAGTCACATCATTGAAGACACATGCAGAGAGGAAAACCTCGTGAAAACTGCTCAGCTTTTCAGCTTTCTGGGCAGGTTATTCTATTTATTTATACATTAGTTGATTTGTATGCAGAATTTCCCTTGTGGTTATAACCAGAATTACAAAAACGTTCGCATTTAGCTTGAAGCTTCATGACATTCTAGAAAGCAGCAGGGTAGATCGGGGAACTCTATAGATTTAAACCCAGAAGCAACAGTGAACGTCACTGGCACTAATATCTGTTGTTGCATGCATTTTTCCACTACAGCACAGGACTGTTTAGATGGATGGAATGAAAATGGGCTGCGACAAGTGCATGCTTTATCGATACATGCTTTCCATCCATCTGTATAACCAGGTGTTAAATGTGTCTCCCCACCCATATAGGTAACTAGACTCTGATGATCTGTCTGGGTTCTGCTGGAACATAATGCCTCTTATGGATCTCATTCCAGCCACCACAGCCACCGCCTTTGGCAGTTATGAGAACATTATATGACCGTATGCCACCCAGATACCAAGCAAAACTGCGCTTTGGAGGACTCAAAACTGCCGTCTGAAAACTTGATTGGGTTACCCCCAAAACGTTTAGGCAATTTTATTTATTTATATTTATTTATAAAATAGTACTTTAAAATAGTTCCCACAAGGAAACAACATGATAACAACATAATATTATGTTGTGTAAAAAACAAACCGAACCAAAAAAGGTAACAGTGGGCGATATTTCTCATTGTGAGGGGTCAAAGATCAGAATAAGGGGAACGGTTCTAGATTACCGGCTGAACCATGAGTTTACACTGTTCTCTTCTCCTCCTTCTCTGCTTTGCCTTCAGCCCTCGCTTAATTCATCTCCCACGACGTGTGTGTGTGTGTGTGTCTGACAGCACACATACGTACAGTAGCTCAGCCCTGAGGACAAGAGAGGTGACTAAGCTTTGTATATATGGGAGTGAGTGAGTGAGTGAGCAAAAGAGGGGAGGCGGGTGAGAGAGTAAGAGATATGTGGGCAGAGTTCCTACCTGACATCTGTCAAGGAGAGTTGAGAAGTAAGTGTGTGTGTGTGTGTGTGTGTGTGTGTGTGTGTGTGTGTGTGTGTCAACTTAGTGTATGGGAAGTCACCTTGCAGCTATGCAACATAGTGAACACACAGTGCAAGGTGTGGTTGCCACAATAATGAACATACCAGCAGGCCCCTCTGTCCAACTGTGACAAAGGAAGTGTGTGTGCGTGTGCGCGCGCGCGTGTGCGTGTGCGTGTGCGCGCGCGCGTGTGTGTGTGCGCGCGCGTGCGTGTGTGTGCGTGTGTGTGTGTGCGTGTGCGCGCGTGTGTGTGTGTGCGCGTGTGCGTGTGTGCGCGCGTGTGTGCGCGTGTGTGTGCGCGCACCGTCAGCACGCCGGTCCAGTCACTGTCCGGCTGTGCGTGCGTGTGCCAAGGCAGCAGGTATGGCGGCTAGGTGTGAACCTGTGTACTTCTGCTAAGCAACAACACAATGTGCACGCATGAATACTAAATACCCAATGAAAACTATGGAGTGAAACTTCTTAAAAAGGTCAAATCCCCCCCCCACACATACACAAAAAAAAACTATAGTTCTTAGACTGTATACTGTAGCTGCAGCTATGCCAATGCTACCACTGTTGGTAAACATGGCTCTATGTAGCTCAGTAGTGTACAAAATAGTGTCTTACATGAGTGTACAAGGTTTAACACATTTAATCAGAGGCGGCTGGCCAACAGAGGGTGCTAGGGCTTCGCCCTCACTGGTGGAAAATGGTTTTAAACAATAACTACATATTTTAAGTATGAGTGTGTTAAAATGCACAACAACGTGTGATATATAAAATATAAATCATTATGTTTAGGAGAAAAATGGCTTCCTGTTCACCCCCCACTCTCACTTTTCTTCTGAGGATCTAGAAACATTGCCCCATCAGTGCAGCAGCGCAGCCAATTGCTGACCGTTGCTGACACAAGATATGCACATAGCAACATAAATTTAGCCAATCAGCATCTGAATCCGATGCCTGAAGAGTCAAGGACCTTTTACACCAAGCGCGATTTTGACAAGCTTTATTTGTACGTCAAATTTATATTGAAATGTATTATACTAAATGACCCCATACACACACAACATAAAAATGCAGCATTTGTTTAATTTGCTTCAAGGTGAATTTTTCATGCTTCCGCCCAGCGATGAAATGGGTTTAACCAATCACAACGAACCATTGATGCCACATGACAGTAGCAGAACAACTGCATTGTTTACATTCTGCTGCAGCAGGTAAAACTTCAAAAGTTTAAAGAATTAAGGAAAAGTATTGCTGCAAACCTCGGATATGATGGTAGTAAGACATTTGACCGTTCAATCAGATCTCTTTTCCAAAATCCATTTTAGAGGAGAACTTTAGTGGAGAAACTACAAGTCAAAGATCAAAATTACACAACAGGCTAGCGAAAAAGGTAGAACATACACACAAGCCTTCTCCCGTTGGTATAACAGAAAGGCTTGGCTAGCCCAACTAATGATAGTTTTCATGATCTATTAATCTGTTGATTTCTTTCTGCCAATCAAATAATTACTGACTATTAAACAGAGCACTGGTGTCCAGCCACATCTAGAATATTTTTCACCATCCGCCACTGCATTTTATATACATGTATATAGCCATGGAAAAAAAATGTAGACCACTGCACATAAAAAAAAGATATATATACAGTATAGGTTTTTATAGCAATGGGAAAAAAATGTAGACCACTGCACATAAAAAAAAGATACATATACAGTATAGGTTTTTATTTATTTATTTTTTTGTAAATATATATTTAGCCATGGAAAAATGTAAGAGACCACTGCATACATTTTTTTATATACAGTATATATAAAAAAATTATGCAGTGGTCCCTTCATATTTTTATATATATATATATATATATATATATATAAAAAATGAATAGGAAAGGTTTTAAAGGTCAACTTTGTTTATATTTTTCCATCCCAGTGCTTACTGAGATTAATATTTCTCACCATATAGAATGTTAGACGTCAGCACCGCAGAAGGACTTTATGCCAGACATTCTCTGAGGCAAATCTGCAGAGAATGACTCACGCTCGTGCAAACAAACAATCATCGCAGCATGCGAGTGGGCTGTGCAAGTCCAAAACAGACATTCGCTCATAACAAAAGAACAACAACATATTTGTCAACGTATCATAGTTTCAGAGGCCCGTGTGCGGCCACCTAGACACCGGTGGCACATGAATACATATCACACATAAAAACATGAACCAGCACACAATGTACTTTCATTTCAACCCCTGTGTGTGTGCGTGCGCAGTCATGTTTGCAAAACTCATGCCGTTTTTGTTACATTCATCCGGTCGGTGGGACATCATACTGTGGCTTGACAACTCGGTGAAAACAAACAGCTGTCAAAACCTAGCAAGCGAGCGTGAAGCACAACAACTTTTTGGCATTCTCCATTATTTCGCTTAGAACTGCTATCCGCTACAAGGAAATGTCAAACATTGATTTCGACAGCCATTTGTTTTCACCGAGCTGCATGGCAACGCAATCGCGCAACTTCCGGTTATTTACCGACCAGACTTATAGCGAGAGATGGCAGATAAATTGACAAAATGTTGCTAAACTGCATTTGTTGCTTATTATCTTAAATAATGTATTTATTGTTATCCTAAACAATTTACATACAGTCTATACAGTATGTAAATTGTTTAGGATAACAATATAGATAGATAGCTATAGAGAATTTATAATAAATATGTATTATACATTATTATAAATATGTACTGTATATGGGGCAGGATAGTCTAGTGGTCTAGGTGTAGGACTTTCAGCCGGAAGGTCGTGGGTTCGAGCCCCAGAGGTGGCCTACCTGTAAGCATCCTTGAGCAAGATGCCTAACCCCTACCCGCTCCATGTAATATAACAATGTCATTGTAAGTCGCTTTGGATAAAAGTGTCTGCTAAATGCTTAAAATGTAAAATGTATATGTATAATTTTACCATTGTAGTCACAGCAGATAACCAAGTCAGTACTAAGTACCCTGAAGAGAATCCCACGGCAGTAACACAACAGTGCAGTATTATCAGCTCAGGAATAAGTACCTGAGCAAATGCTGCATCACGATGGCTCCCGTTTCATCCATCAGACACACCACTTCAACCCCACCAGTATTCATGAGAGGAGACCAAAAAAAGAAGGTCTACGCTTCCAAGTGGGACATCTAAAACAACCCTGGCTCGATTTTCAAGATTATGTACCTTGTACCATAAGTATAGCTGGGCTTAACAAGTAGATATAACCACAGGTAATGGTTTCCCTTTTAAACATAAGGGGACGGCAACTGAATCTGCGTGAAGTAGCAGTTGACTAACAAACAGTCTTGCATGTCACAAATTGTGTGTTACTTGTTATCAAGGGATAGAGAGGGCAAGCATTTTATGCCATTTCAATTTTATAAATCAGTCAAAGAGGGAGACTTACGGGAGGCTTAGCAGCTAATGTGAATTAGAAAGTCACTTTTTCAAGAGGTTTCAAGAGGTTTTCATTCTGCATTAGTGCAAGTAATTTCTTGACTCAATGCTGGGTCAACCAAATAAAAGTGATAAATGAGACGGGATGCAAACATTTTATAATGAGCAGACAATATTTCAGGTTGCCATTTCTTAATGGACTGCAGCAAAACAAATTACAAACAAATCAATTTCAAAACAAATTTGGGGGATTAAGACAAAACACTCAGGAATCTGCTCCAGATATTTGGTTATTTAACAGATAGATTGCTTCACTTTGTCATAGTTTAGAGGAAAACTTGACAGCAACGTGCTCTGCCCTCCAACGCATCTCTTGTTGTTTTGTCCACGAGTGTGAGTCAGCGTGTGTGTGTGTGTGTGTGTTATGATTATATCCCAATGGCATTCCTTGAGCCAGGCCAAACACATCACAGGATTTCAATCTTGCATCTTGACATTTCTTTGCCTGTGTGTGTGCGCGCACACACACAGGCATCTTAAGAATGTCCAGTTAATGAGTTTGGATGACTTTGATGCACCCGCTGGTTTCGCATAATAATTCCCCAACACACACACCAGCCTCCCACCCATGCAGACAGTCGTAGTACTACCCCCCACCCCCCACCCCCAAACATACCCCTTAAAAGTAGTGAGTGTGTATGACAAAGACAATAACATCAACCTGACTGCTTGAGATAGGCCATCACCATCATTTTTAACCTTAACCTTCAGTTCAACGACAAACAAATGTTTAATTTAGTTAGCAACTATAAAGACAAATTTTCTACTCCTGAATCACGTAACTACATTTACAATCTTCTTCAACACCACAGTGCGGTGTTAAACCTCTAATGTCAATACACGATATCAGTCACAAGTAAGGCCTTACCCTCAATAAGTGAAAGTCATAACATAGAATCGTTTTTTAAATCAATTAAACATCCTTAGAAAAAAAATAGTGCTGAAAGCTGAGTGCTGTCCATGGTGCTGTTTGCAACGTCACACCACGTCTCCAATCAGAACCCAGGAAGCTGGGAGCCTGCCTGGGCCTGCCAGTCTGTGTGCTGCTGCCCATCAACAGTAGGAGCAGGGTTTTATCCAACAGTGACACGGTGCATGTATGCACATTTATGTTTGTGTGTGCGCATACGCACGAGCTTGGAGCTCTGATCAGATGTTACAGCTGTACATGGTTGTCCATGTGAAGGTGACACAGTGTGTTTGTGTGTGTGTGTGTGTGTGTGTGTGTGTGTCCATCCCTAGACCTGTCGAGCTCAGCGCCCGGCTCTCCATCTTCCACAGAGTGTCGCGCTGTGAATCTCTAAGCAGGCCTGCTGGAACATTCTAAGTAACTTCATAAATATTCCATGAACCAGCATTATAAAAAGGGAAGGAAAGAAGGGTGGGGGGGGGGGGGTGGGGGTACGTGGCAGAGAAGCCATGGCTTGGTGCCTGACTGATTTAGTTCCCAGTGGGATCACACACACACAGACAGAGAGACAGAGACAGAGAGACAGAGACAGAGAGAGAGAGACAGAGAGAGAGAGACAGAGAGACAGAGACAGAGACAGAGACAGAGAGAGAGAAAATAAATGAGAGTAGACTAGAACAGGGAGACTGACATCATAATAATAATAATAATAATAATAATAATATGAATTATGGGAAGTCTACCAGAGTTGACGGATGACTTGTCTAGACCGGCCTCCCTCCACTGTTTGGCTAGTGACCAAATCGCAGCGCAGCAGTCGTATACACCAGCGCGCACAGAGCAAAACAACACCGCGTTACTCTGCAGGGTTAGCACAGTTGCATTGGGAAAACAAAAGAAGGTTTTTGCAACTCTCCCCCCCCCCCCCCACCTAAATCATTTGTGGTTTGGACGAGAGCTTCTTGTTCTGTTGTCAATCACAGTAACGTAATTCCTCAGACGGACAGATATTTGAAAAGGTCAGATGTTCTCGACAGGAAGACGGAGAGAACAACAAGTAATAAAAGAAAAGAAAAAGAAACATGATAAAATAGTATTGTAGTAGGTGGTGAGGAGGAAATTGAAGTAGAAGACGACTAGAAGAAGACCAGAAGAAGACAACCAGAAGAACTTATACAGCCTCTGGCATCTCCAGACCCCTCCGGTGTTTCATCCCCCATGAGAAACACCAGCAAAAAGCACACCCGGCCACTGCCAGACCCATAGAGGCACTTCACACAGATAGAGGATGCAACTGATTTGGAAAATGGTGTTGTATTGGTATCCCATGCAGTATGGAGAAGATGGTGAATTTTTGGATCAAAATGTGAAAGAATTCACAATTCTTTTTTTAAAAGAAGAGCTCTAGTAGACTAGAACCCCTTCCTCAAACAGACAATTTTCCTTAAAAATTCTGATACATGGCTTCAGTGAAAACCTTCCAAACATCTTGATTTTCACCCTCTCTCCCAATGATGATGAATCTTTCAAAACAATTCTTGGATCACAGAAATGTAAAATTTGTTTCTCATTTGCAACTGCCAGACATTTCTTCTCCGTTTCTTCATATTCACCCACCTTCCCCAAATAAAAACGAGGTATGAACCAAACAGTGGCTCAAAAAATTTCAGAACCAAACCGTGGATTTTGAGAATTGTTACACCTCTTCACAAGCGTTTATAATTCTGTTGCACCGTTTTCATTTTCAGATTATCTTTTTTTTAAATACTTTAATTAATATACTTATCAGTCATGCGCTGTATCTTTGAAAGAAAACTGTCCGCACACACACACACACACACACACTCTAAAATATAAATATTAATGGTAGGCTTGTGAAGCTAACTGCTTTAATAAAACCCAGAGGACTTTACATAGCCACGGGAATAGAAAAGCCCAGCACTGGAGCCAAGGTCACTGCTGGCATTCTGCTCTACCCCATGCGGTCCGAATGCAAAAGTATATATGCCATAATCCGTCATTAGAAAATGATGAAAGCACTGCATATCTGGAGACTCAGAACAGACACATCGGGGCAGTCACCTCCGTAGTCAAATACATAATTTAAAACAGGAATGATGAATGAATTTGAATGTTCCGCAGGACCAGCAGGATAATTTGTTATTCCTGATGACGACCTGCCATTCCTCTTAGAGATTTATGGGCAACGCCACGAACTATGCTTATTCATGGTGATAGAGATAAGATATGTTCTCTTTTCTGTACAGAACAAGTCAGATTACTTTAAATCAGTGTTGTGATCAGACCATGGTTTTAAAGACAGGCTGACAGGAAAGCATTTGTATTCCACATTTGTATTCTACAGGAGAATGGGTCAAAAGAGAATTTGCAGCTAGGCCGAATTTGAAATAAAGTGCACACAGCCTTGAGATATATTGTATAAAACTATGAACAGAGTCAACAAGGCCTCTGGAGCACTGCCAAATGATAAAATGGGAGCTCTAGGGGTGTGGGGAGGGCTGTGTACTGCCTACATGTTTTCAACTCACCTATGTCTTCACCTTTCCCAAAAACTCTTCCTCATACTCTGTCTGTCTCCCTCTCAAGGTCAACACTAGCGGTCTGTTACTACGTTTGTGCCATAAAACAGTTTGGACAGCAGCTCTCTGCCAGAGAGAAGGTCTTTATTGCCTTCCAATGGATTGCCTCAAAACCTCTTCCCTCTTCTTAAGAATTTGATGAGAACATAGGGGACACACTGTACATTAAAAGAAAGGGCCTGGCAGTGAGGGCATAGAAAAAGAAGAGAGATGAACACCATTTTTAGAATATGTTCAAATTATTGCCAGATGTCCCTGATGCTATATCGAGTCAGAGGACATTTCCCTGTAACAAAACCAATCACTAATGCTATGTGGCGGCGGGAGAAACACTTAAAGACATTTAAACATGAAGAAAGAAAGAAAACGCATGCCTAGGTCTCCTGGTACCATGGAGAGAAAGCAGAAGAAAGCTTAACGCCTAAAGCAACTCTTCCACGGAAAACAGACAAGGGGCAGATGAAAAAGGGCACGTCAATAGGAAAATTCTGAATGCCATATCCTTTCCTGCAGGGAGCACCGGGGGTCAATCTGGAAAAGAACTAGGTGCTACTCGTCGACTTAGGAAAAAGAAAAAGAAAGAAGATGAAACAAAGCCTGAATCAAAAGGGCACATCAATTTGAAATGAGGCTGAGCACAGTGTCTTCTAGCCGGTGTTCCTCCTAGAAGCAGACAAACAGACCGGGAGCACAGCTCCGATCAGGGACTGGGATCATTGCTAATAAATGAGCTGCCTGTGTAGCGATTACTAAAGGATAATGGCTGTTTTCTTCTTAACAGCGGGGGGATGGGTGCAAGTTTGTTTGTTCTTTTTCTAACTTTTCTGTGTCCTTCAGGGAAATATATCCCTAGTGTTATTCCTCTACAATCTCTATGGAAACTTTAAAAGACTGTCATAAAGGGATCTAGATCAGTGGTTTTTAAAAAGGGGGTCGCAAGTCGTCAATAAAATGTGCATACTTTCATCCAATTGTGTTTATGTTTGTGTGGTTCCATCTGTTGTTGCACGTTATGGGTCAAAGCATTTGTGAGGTGTGGTGCGTGCGCTTGGGAGATGTCGCGCGTGCGCTTGTGTGGGTGTGTGCGTGTGTGCGTGTGTGCGAGACTTACGGAGCTCGCCCACTTTGAGAATCTCACACAGCATCTTGGTCAGCTCGATGCTGCTGCGGCCGAACGGACACTCGTGCTTGTCCTCCCGACTGCTGTTCTCCAGAACAATCTAGAACAAAATACATCTCTCTCACTCGCCAATCAATCCCTCCATTAAAAGTTCAAATGTGATGAGACGAATCCCTTAGATTTACAATCTTTTTTCTTGATGCATTATATTTTTCTGTATTATACTGAAGAAATGTACAATGTACACATGACTCAAATGGCCCAAATAATAATAAGCAATCTCGCATTAAAGTACACCCTTACTTAATGAGTGTTTTACATTCCCCAAGCTTAAATTCTTACCTTGTCTAATCATACAAGAGTTCATTTTACTGTCTCTATAAACACAGCCATTATACACCCAGCAGTCCGTCATTCTTTGACCCAATTTAACCCCTCCCCTATTTTAACAACCCATTTTAAACCCTTTCAATGTAAATCTTTTCCCAACGTCTAAAAAATGCACTCCAATTATGAGGACAGTGGTGGCACACCATAAAGGGAGGCCATTAAGGTTCTAATAATTTTCCTTGGCGACAGTTTAATTTGGGAAATTGTGTGGCAGTGTTTTGTCAACCCATGGCCCGGTGATACAGGCAGAGCTGGCACTACTAGAACCAAACACAGTTGCAGTTGCGTTGCCGTTGTGTCCATACTAACAACTCTGCTCCTCACAGCTCAGGGTAAATCCTGATGGGAACTCTCACACACATTCACCGGTGGCCAACACCCAGAGCCGAACAGTCCCCCATCAAGTTGTGCTAGCCTCCGTTATATAAGTGAATCTCCTGAAAGCGCGTAGTGACGAATTCGAGGCTCACTCAGGTTGACAAGGAGATAAATGCATTAGCTCCTATTGTGTGCCATGCCACGCAGGGCAACGTAATGAAAAAGTGTTTTATTAGAAACACTATTTGGCCATCGTCCAGCTTCTGTGAATAGTCTGGTAGATTGAAAGATTGGATAAAAAGGTGGGGGGAGGTGGGTGTACTACACTGTGTGTGTGTGTGTGTGGGTGCGTGCACGCTCACCCTGACGTAGGCGTCCTGGTGGTGCCTGGCAAAGTAAAGCATGTTATCCAGAGCCAGCATGCCTGGGGGAATCTGGGTAAAGTCCACTGCAGGATTCACATGGTTCTGGGAGAGAGAGCAGGAACAGATGCTAATACACTACATTTTGCAAAGCCCGATATATACAAACACAATATTATTCATCAGACAGATATCCTTGTGTGTGTTCAAACCGCCCCCCCCCCCCTCTCCCTAACATACACACAAACCCACACTATTCCAGCATGCAGAAAAATCCCTGCTTAAACGACCAGAGGCCTTGGACGCAAACCATTTACCCCACCAATGATAACCTCCATCCAGACAGCTTCAGTGTGTGTGTGTGTGTGTGTGTGTGTGTGTGTGTGTGTTTGTGTGTGTGTGTGTGTGTGTGTGTGTGTGTGTGTGT
>JAODLI010065747.1:0-14728 GCA_027575585.1 Percopsis omiscomaycus
TGCAAGTTCTGTCATGTAGATATATATATATATATCTACATGACAGAACTTGCAAGATGATACACTATATATATATATATATATATATACAGGGCATTCTGTATACCTATGGCAGATTAAGATCAAGACAAGCCATCTGCTGGAAGACTTAGGACATCATTCTGCCTATTCCTTGAAGCCTTTTGTCAGTTGACGCACTCATCGGAAAAGTGTATCAGTGCATAGCTATGCACAGAGTGTGGTTACATCCGGAGTTCGTAGTGAACAAAAGGTAACTACACGTTTGTTTAGAAAACACTTAATCAGTGTGTGCTACATAATTGAAGGAAAGGTGTTAGCGGCTGAACATTTGTCTTTGATAACAATACATATCCCATATGTTGCACATATTTTATGGACACACATCCAGGTGGCTTTAATTTACCATAAGTACATAGCTTCTGGGACTGGTCCGTCTGTGCATAGCTCACAAACTGAAGAAACAATTTAAGTTATGTTATTAATGTATTAAAATACTGTAAGCTGCATTTGAACCCTTCTGGACCTGGTCAACCTCCACCCATCTTCCACAAACCAAGCAACTTCAAATTATGACTGTAGTTAGATTCTCCAGGGCCCAAGAGCCATTTATACTGTATGTGGAATATATAACCTCTATAGTTATATAAGTGAATTTGGAATATCATTTTAGTTTCTGACATCTGTGATTTTGTAAGAGGAGGCGTGGCTGGTACACGGCTCATTTTGGAATGGCATTCTTCTATTGTTTTATTGTTTATCTGTGGTGAAGGATTCTTAGCATTGTTCGCATTGTATAGTAGTAGGAATGTAATTTGGACTGAAACATGGCAATTAACGTTTTGGCACATATTGTAAAACCTCCCATTTTGGCCAGGGTATTTCCATATGTAGTGTAAACACGCATAATACCTAAGCAGATATAGTGTTTTTCGTGCAATTGCCATAAATCCATCTCAAATTAAAAAGCACATGAGTGAACAAAGCACATGCGCCTTGCACTTGAGCCCCACCTTTCTTAGCTCAACCTCAGCGTTTAAACTAAAATGTTAGAAGTGACCTTTAAACTCAAGGGACAGGTGTAAAGTGGAGTTGGAATGGAGGCCCCGTTGGAATGCCCACAGATTGACACTGTGCCTACACATGCTAACTAATAGTTAATACTTGAGTAAGAGGAGGGAGAAGCTCAGCTGGGAGAAGCATGCAGTGGAGCTATAACAACCACCAATTGAACAATTGCCACCAAACCACATTGAATCATCTATGTTCCTGGCTTTGGACTTTCAATTACAGACATGTGGAATGCAGAGGACATCTCTACATTCCCCAGAGCATACAGATTAGCCATTTGCTATATTCATTCGTCCATCAAAGAGCCTGTCAGGTTTCACATAGAGACACCTGAAAATAGCATATAGGTTATGATAATATTGCAATGTAATATTGTTAAGATAAGATAAAATGGCAGGGTTTTTATCCATGAAGGGAATTTCACTAATTTCTTAAGCAATTTTTATGGTGAAACTCAAATGCACGTCTTACAGTATTTCTGACCTCTGTTCTAATCTCTAAGCATCACAGGCGCCACACCCATTTATGAGTCGACGTCTGCTGAAAGTCTTTATTGCGGTTACAACTGTAAAAATGTAGATTATGACCGCTACGTTACAATGTATTAAGGACAATGCTTTTTTTAAGAGAATCTTAACAAGCAGCCAAACACTCATATCACTCATGTCATATCTGAAATGTTGTATACACATGGAGGCTATCACATGCACAGCAATTCATCAGTTTACAGTGAGACAGGGGGAGGTTTAGATATTCCCCCAACCCATATACAATGTCTGTCTGTGTGCAACGGCTGTAAACAGTCTCCTTAAACCCTAATGTAAATCCAACCTGACTGAGTTTAGCTTTTTCCACCTTTTCTTAGCTACTGTATATTGGAGTGTGTCAGACAACGGACACTACCCCATGACAGTCCTTATCTCTCTAAGCAGACCAGTCGATTTCACTGTAGTGTAGTGGTGTAGTTCCTGTATTTCTATGGTTAGTTAAATAAAGAATTCCACCCTAAAATAATTCACACTCAGACACATAATTCATTTCATAATTATTTGCAACTTTTTTTTTACAAGCCTAGAAATCCGAGAACAGGATTCTTATACTGTCATGTTTGTAAGGCTGTGACAGACTTGTTTGTGCTTATTCAATTATCAATGACATGAATTATCAAACCAAGAGATAGACACTCAGTTAGCATAAACATTTTATATCTATTTCTCTATTTACCTCTGTCACCAAATGTCTATACAATACATGTTACAAACAGATGCTGACCGAGCATCCTTCAACATGCAGCCCCCCCCCAGGTAGACTTACTGGGATAAAGGCTCATAGGCATTGGCTCCAAGTGAGTGGAATTGTCATGTCCGTGGCCATTCCCATGCATTTTGCCGTCGTCATAGTCAACAAACAGAGCAAACAGGATGATGGTGATAATTTCCAAAGTCAAGGCGACGATGGGAAACTTCAGCCTCATGTTGGTGGCGTACGCAGGCATCCTCAGGTTCTGTCAATCTCCCTGGCACACACACACACACAGACACACATACACTCTCCTCCCCTATCTATCGTTAGGGGCTTGGTGTTTTTGTGATGGGTGGGAAGATGGTGATGTCTGGTTTTAAATTTGTGCAGGTTTTTTGCTGACCAATGACAAGACAGGAGCAGTGGGGCATGTCTGGGTGACTCCCCCTCTTGTGGACTGTTCATTGGTGTGTGTTTCCTATTTGGGGACTGTTAACTCCGTTTGCATAGAGGGGACAAAACAAACATGACATATCAGATGGGTCCTTAATGGGCTTTTTCCAGCTCATTTTTCACTGTCAAAAGAGTGATTGCTAATTTGTTAACCTACAGTAGATATTTAGTCGGATTCATTTGTTTTTACATGTAAAATATAGTAAAGTGAAATTAATCTAAACTGAAACAGACGTAGTTTGTATTAAATGCATCTGTAGGGATAAAACATACAGATCTGTTTAGAACTTATTTTGTACCTCATGATGTGAGAGTTTGGCCTCAAGTGTAGCTCTCAGAAGATGTTTCTCATAGCTTAGGTCCACCGGTAATCCTTGTAAAATTTGCTTTGTCACCCTGTGCATTCCCCTGCTTCCGTTCCCATTGGTAGCCAACCAAGCTGAAGTCTGCCAGTGTCACACAGGTTCTGATTCGGTAACTGGCTCCCACGGTTGATGTGTTAATATGGGCTCCTACCAAAATGACCCCAGGCCAGAGGTCCTTTAAGTGGGCTAAGAGCTTAATGAAGGAGGGGTGTATTCAATCACAGCCAGTAATGCATTTCTGTTTGTCTTGGAGCTCGGCTTAGTGGACTTGTTCCCAGACCTGTTGGAAATTACTTCCAAATGTTGAGAGATATTAGAAACTACCAACTTCTCTGTTTTTCTTTCTTCCTTACACGCAATATTCCCGTCATTTTGACACTCCCCACGCATTTTTATACAACTCCCTTAAAACTTCCTTTTTCATTTTCACATTAATCATCATAAAATGGGTTATTGCACTGCGATTCTATTATCTATTTTAACCAACAGTCTGCCTGTAGCAGAGGTCATTCAACACATGCCTACTACTTTTAAGCTTTCACTCATCTCTCAAGTCAATAAGAATTATTTATACTGTACCTATTCCATTTCAGACCAATTGTTTAATGAAGTTCTTACAGTAAGTTTCTTGTTCGTGCAGTACGTTTTACAGTAATTCTGCTTAGTTCTTGTTTCAGTTTCTACTGGTCAGGAGGCTGATGAAAAATAACTATTTGAATACTTAGAGAGTTAGACAAGTCTAACTGCTGATACAATGACATGAATGTGTATGTTGCAGAATAGAAAATTACCACATTGAATGAGGGCAGAGAAAGGTAGTTCTTTTATCCCAATCACTTTTTAAATCTGGCCTCTTTGTGAACTTCAGGAAAGGCCATTAAGAGAATTATATGCGTTCACTCACAACCCTGGAAAATAAACAAGTCATCAGTCTCAAATGTGCTCCATCCTTTGTCTGGGATCTCCACGAGCCATTATGCAACAACATACGCTATACCGAGGTCTCTCTGATGTTTCCTCGGCACTTTGAAACCAGAGCTGCTCGTGAGTTGATACTCAGTACACCCGGAGTATCTGTCACAGTGCTGGACTCTTGATGAAATGGCAAACCTGGTATTGACATCTAAAGATTATAATGCCTCTTACATTTACTGTTTATCTTAGGGTGAGGGTCTTTGTAATGCTGGATAGGTTTTGGATCATAAAGGTCACAGTGGGTTTCTTGGTCACGTGGACATTATTTATTAGCCCTTATCTCAGCATAAACATTGGAAAAATGGTTTGAAGTAGTAGGCAAAAATGCTTTGTGTATTGAGATTAAAGGCAAATTATAGACTGAAATTGTGGGACTGAAATAGTAGCCTCTGATCTTACATGATAAGAACCCGTTGATTTCTATCCATGCATTTTCTGTCCCATTGCCCCTGAGGAATGTCCTAACCCTGAGACCTACTACCACCACTGCACCATCTGTTTCTCATGCAAAGGTCAACTCCACGAGTATCCTCTGTGCGTGACCTAACTACTTCACTATAACTCCTAAACTGGATCACTAGGAGAGTCTATGCCTTGCGTTGTATAACCCAATCTCTCCCCGCTTCCACAACTCCACGTTCCACGGAATTTCAATAATCACCCCAGATGTACATACTTTTGATGGATTCTTGCTGTACACATAGCAAGCAGCGTTGGAGGAGAAACAGCAGCCAGGTTGCGTGACAGCAATATCCCAGGCCCACGCCCCCCACATTACTCTATGCTGCAGTCAGATGCCATGGAGTGTTGTGGACTGTTCTAACCTGTCATGTGTGTTCTGAAGAGCATAACCTCTTTGAATAATCCTGGCTGATTTATGAAGCCTGTGCTCTAGAAGAAGGAGTAAAGGGCAGTGACTGCAGCATTGATATGTTTTGTTATTTTAAACCATGTTGCAGGAAAACAGATGTACATAGTGTCTGTGATGGCCCCCTGTTAGCACAGAGAATACCATAGCGGTTTGTTTCACTAGGAATACCTTCCTCTCTCCTCCTCTACTTAAGTGTTACAAGTATACAGTACATACCAATAAAGTGTTATCTATCTGAAAAACAAACTCAACTTATTGGTCAGTTATTCATTATCTTTTTTCATTATCTATAGAAACACAGATTTAGGTCAAGTTAAAATAACATATATATATATAGCATATATTCTTTTCAGGTTTGAGAAAGAATGTCACAACACAATACTTAAGTAATGTATCTTTGGTTAGTTATTTGATACCACTATATTTATCTCATCCCACCAGATGTTTTTGATTTTCTTAAGAAAAAGAACCCCCCCCCCATATATATATATAATTTATTTATTTTTACCAGTGGCTCCCCTATAAATCATTAAACACCCATGATGCATCTGAAGGAGGGAATCGGAATGCGGAGGACGACAGTGAAGAGATTCCTTGTTCCCCGGCTGTCCACATACTGTCCCCTCCCCCCACTCCTACCCCAGATGTACCCCACCCCCTGGTTTCCTGTAGCCCGGGCTGAAGGGGAACAGTTGCACACCCTGATAAGCAGGCGAGGAGGAAGGCCTACGCAGGCGGGTAATCAGCATGTCAGATGTTAGTAATCAAGAACAATCACAAGCTCTCATCATGTTTATGTTGCCATGGGCATTCATGCTATTTAAATGTGCATAGTCTTTCGTTCAGCTTTTTCCCTATTTGCTTTTTCATTTACTCTCTAGGGAGAATCAGAGGCCAATTTGTATTGTCCAATTTGTTAATTAATATTATTATTTTATTTATTTATTTTAGGGTTACTCGTGGATCTTGTCTCTGTAACTCTGTAACTCTGAAACTACAAATTGCTTCTAGTCAGGAATGATCTACTATTTTAACGAGCAATGGGACTTCATTATATTACAAATAGTTACTCCATACCGCACTCTATACATATCCCAGCATGCACCACTCTACAGTATACTAGACCAGCTTATACTTTAATGGCCTTGTACATGGTGTGCGGAGGGAGGGCGTGCCCAGAGCCAGCCCTGTTTGAAGATTGCTGAGAGCAATAGAGATATTTGACAGGTGTGGTTTATCATATTACACTAGCATGCGTAGCACCCATCAGTCACAACAGTGCAGACAGAGGACATGTACGGTATACCACTGGGATGTGGGATGTAAAGCATGGAACGACATAAAGCAACCTCTGCAGGAGTTAGGAATCCACAACACACAAATAATCATTAAATATTTCAGTTTAGGGAGACAAAAATTAAGGCATCATTTACTACAGTTACAAGCTTTTTCTGAAGCTGCTGTCAAGTGTCGAAATAGCCCAATAAAGTCCAATAATGTAGCATATATTATAGCTGTGTAAAGACATATTTTAGCTGGGTTATGTGAACATTAGAGGGACCGTGTGCCAACTCTGGCCACTGGGAGGCAGAGCGATGCATTCGAGGACCACCATCATATACACAGGGACTCAATGGGTCTGAGCATTTTATGATGAGGCAAAATGTCCCGCATAAAATGTGAGGTTTTAAAATGCTTATGAAATCACACAATAACACTACAGTATGGTCCCCCGCACAACAAAAGGGTAAGGTTTACACTGGCTGCTCAAGACAAGTGGGCAGACCACCACTCTTGTTTTTTTAAAACAACAGAAATACATGCCATTGAGCCAGTACTGTACTACTGTAACAAACAATGGGAGTTAGGCTAAAGTCTATAAATGTTTTGAGCTAAACATGGAACCTCATCACCATCTTTGTTTTATTTCTATGGCTTCCTGTTGACATTTGACTAATGTGGTCCACATATAGACATTTTAACTGGCGTTGCTTGTTTATAGCAACTATAGGGAGTCCTATACCGTCTGTGTGTCTGCTCAGCTGTGGAGAGAGGGTGTGGGGACGGTTGGGTGCGCATTGGTGGAGGGAGGGTGGGTAGTTTGGTTACTTTGCAGTGTCGCGGGACCTTGTCTGTTTGCTTTCTAGTTTCCTCAATTATAAAGATAATTGAGGAAAGATTCAGGTCTCAGGCCATTACAAGCATGCAATGTAGGATACTATTTTTTATTCACTTTTATTTTTATGACATTTCTTCCCTTCATGACAGTGACCGGTACGTAATGAATGCAGTGGAGTAGAGGCTTCACAAATCCTTTGCTTTGACACTTTTTGTAGAGATCTTCAAAGCCAGACTTAAGATATATTTTTATAGACCAGAATTGGACCGGTCATAGTCTATCCGTCTTGGGGGGCGTCGGTCGGTCTCCTCTGGCCCCGGTTGCCCCCCCCCCCCCCACCCAGAACCCCTGTTAAAATGTCTGGACAATGTCTATCACTTACTAACCCACTGTGGCATGCCTCTGGATGGACTTTGAGACTCTCCTGTTACTTCTTTAGCTGGTACCTTGTAGGGCAGGGTAGTCTAGTGGTCTAGGTGTTGGTCTCCCAGCTGGAAGGTTGTGGGTTTGAGTCCCAGAGTTAGCTTACTTGTAAGCATTCTTGAGCAAGGTAGCCTAACCCCTACCTGCTCCATGTAGGGGTTTGTCTTTTTGGATAAATGACCTAATTGTCCTGCACCAGGAGGAACCCAAGGCCCACTGCATCAGTGAAAGGTCTGATGATGGGTCTGAGGATTTCATCCCGGTACCTAACCTAACAGCAGTTAGGGTACTGTTGGCTACCACGTGGAGGTCTGTGAGACCCTCCAAGGATATGCCTCCCCAGACCATCACTGACCCAACGCTGACCCAAACTGGTCATGCTGGATGATGTTGCAGGCACCACAATGTTCACCACGGCATCTCAAAACTCTTTCACATCTGTCACGTGCTCAGTAGGAACCTGCTCTCATCTGTGAAGAGAACTGGGCTCCAATGGCGGACCTTCCAATTCTGGTGTTCCCTGGCAAATGCCAACCAAGCTGCACGGTGCTGGGCTGTGAGCCCAGGCCCCAGTAGAGGATGTCGGGCCTTCACGCCACCCTCATGGAGTCGGTTTCTGACAGAATAGTCTGATCAGAAATATGCACACCAGTAGCCCGCTGGAGGTCATTTTGTAGTGCTCTGGCAGTGCTCCTCCTTCTCCTCCTCGCACAAAGGAGGAGATACTGGTACTACTGCTGGGTTGATGCCCTTCCATGGCCCTGTCCAGCTCTCCTTGTGTAACGAACCGTCTCCTGGTATCTCCTCCATGCTCAACAGCAGGTGTTGTTTGTTTCCGTGTGCAATGTGGGGCTGTAATGTGGTAAAAGGCTTAAGAAATAAAAATTTATTTGACATTTTTTCATTTTTAAATGTGAACTGAACAGTATAGCCTATGCTTGTCATGAGTCAAAGAAACATATTGTCACTGCACTTGGTAGTTGTTGTTATTGTCTTTCCGTTCCCACAGTCTTCAACTTCTACATCCAGAGAAGAGAAGTAATCTATATATTATATATTATTGTTGGACCAGAGCGTTCGGTAGGCAGTGCAAAGGCCTCATGCCACCTAGCAAACACAGGGCCTCCCTGCAGCAATGTGCTAGTGCTTTATCTAACGCGGCTAGCTTCTTTTAAATTACGCCTAATTGAGGGGCTTTTAGCCCACCCTTCCGAATGCGGCTCCATGCAGCAATCAACCTGTTGTGTTATCATCACATAACTGAAATGATTGGGCTACAACACAGGACTTCCCTTACAAACGAGGAAGGGGGGAAAATAAGTAAAATAAAAAATAAAAAAAACATCCTGACTTAAACAACACAGGGAGTGGACTTTCAATGCACAGGATGTAGAGAGAGATTTGTTTGTGGCCTTTCGGGTAAGAATGAATCAGAAAAAAAGACAAAATGGCTTCACGCAAACGACATGGTTTTCCACCCAATGGAGAGGGAAGAAATGCGTGTCTATGATATAATGGACGAGTCTTACTAAAGGGGATTTAAAGCGATGTTTACACATGCAGGCATTAGCATGGCATATGAACAAAGAACAGTTTTGCGTAGTCAGGCGGGGCTGATAGAAATGGCATGTTAATTACAAACAGTTCACTGATCAAGAACACTAACACTAACACTAATGGAACACTGATCAAGTCACATGAAATAGAGGTTATATTGAATGCATTTTTTCACGATGTAGACCTACCAGTAGCAGGCGTAGCCTAGCATGCTTGGTAAATGGGGCATACAACTGTACAGCCTTGCCTGCTTTGATACAAATGTATAGCCAACCTTGTGCATCCTATGTTCTTTCTCTGTGTCATTTTGTGTTTGTGTGTGTAAAATAGTATATTGTTTAGATACTGAGTCAAATTACTAAAAATATATATTGTATGCCTGTAATCACTATATCACTAATCTCTATTGAATGCTGCAATTGTTTTTTTAACTGCCTGCCTCCTAATTGCACAAAAGACATGCTACATTACGGCCAATTATGTGTTATGCTATAGAATGCAAAGAGAGGAATGTAGGCATACTACAGTACACAGCTGAGAAATGTCAGCTATAATTATATATATAACCTGGCCTGGCATTTCTTACCCGCAACATAAAAAGGTTGCCTAATGGATAAAAGTTAATAAAATAATAATCACATAGAATATCTGGTCATCCACGGCTTTGTCCTATTCTTCTCTGAAAGGTAACTCTGGAAGGGTTACATTCTGGCCTCAATGCGTACTGGGTGCATTTACACCATGTGTTAACATTTCCTTATCCAGATAAGATATCCCCATGCAAGGTGTCAGCGGAATCATAGAAACACACACATTTTCTCCCTAGTGGCTTTACAGGCTTGGCATAACATCACACATTAGTGTATTGGCTATGTAACATATTTCTGAATAGAAACAGAATGTGCCAGGCTATACAGATGACAAAAAATAAATTGCTAAATATAGTGCGCAGGGCTCGACATTAATGCTTGTCTGCTGGTCCGGGACAAGTTGCCCGATTAAAACATCAATAGGCTAAAGCCAGCTATATTTGTGATAATACCTTGGCGTCGCATATTACAAAGTTATTATTTTAATGAATTCTACTGTTAAAAATAATATCGAGCACGTAGCCTGCCGCCTGCGGCATAGAATGGAATCCAGATGTCCTTCAGATGCTATGGTTAGAATAAACAGTCGCTAAATAACAACAATGCCTTTGCTTAATAACTAATCAGAGTTCAATTAGACGTTATCTTGGGCAACGGTAGCAAGCTGCGTAGTTTTCATTTACTTTTTAGCTAACTATGTTTCTCAAGCCTCCCCAGCAAGACCAAGCACCTGGAAAAACGCCAAAAAGACAACTTCAAAAGAGAACCACTGAATCAACCACAGCAGGTTACGAATAGTTATGTGTTGCTCGTGAACGTTTCGTTCTTTGTGAACTAATCTTTTATTTGACTTGGAGTAATGAGTTTTCTCAGTGACTGATTCGTTAATTTTCACGCATGCGTAAATGGTCTTGGACTCTGACATTCACTCGTCGTCGCATGTAGCTGCATATAGGCTCAGTAGACTAAGGCTAAAGCTACCGGAAACAGAAAAGGTCTTCGGGTTTGTGTCTTTCGTTCATTTGTCACGTGACAGCTGTATTGCCCAGCCACAGGGCTGTTCGCTAAACACAGGAAACAGAAATGATTAGTTCACGATTCGTATATGGGTCTTCGGGTTTGTGTCTTTTGTTCATATGATGTGTCTGTGCACCTCCTTGGTTTTCACATGGTTTGAATTGGTTGTGGCTTTATAGAATGGTGATAGAGAATGATCAAGAAGTGAATTTGTGTAGGCTATTATACTTTGATAATAGTATAACCCTAACCTCCATTTTGAAAATGGTTAGGCCTTCATTTATTGATAATAGTGCCTGTTTGCACCTATACTGCACACCAAATGTACTTCTGCAATAATTAAGATAAGTTATGTAATCTAGCCTATAGTGGATATGATAGACACCCCTCCACAACCCAGCCTGGGCTACATAGAAACACCATAGGATGTAATTTATTGCTACCTTCTTCTCTGAGAAATACTATGGGATATAGTCTATCATATTGTGATTGTAAGAAATGTACTAGTATTCCTCTGTTACAGCTCCTCTTCTTTAGTTAAGGGGAAAAACGCCTTCAGGCATGATGCACTACTACACGTTTTTACTTTTTATATTTTTTTTACTAAAGTGAATGCTTCATGTCGAGTGGCCATCCCCCTGGGACAATTTGCTTAAGTCTCTAAAATTCTTTCTTGGTAGACTCAACTTCGTGCTGCAACCTAGTACTTCTCTACCCACAATGCATTGGTGAGTGATTGACCCTTGCCTGACCAAGCCATTCCTCAGTGAAACATATAAATTGGGTTCCTATGGCTGTATGACACCGTGTAATAGCAAACAGATTTAAAAGAATGAGAGGAATGAAAAGGAATGTTCACTCACTTCTTTTGTGTAATTGTAAGGCCTGGCAAACGTCTGTGTCAGATTACCGTGGCAGCGGTGATAAGCAGATGTAAAGACTCCTGGGGCTTATTTATTATTGAGGGCCTAGAGTGGGAAAGCAGTCGAGTAACTATAGGGGGAAGAACACTCTGGAGGTAATAAGCTGCTCTCATGCAATATTTGGAAGGGCATTAGGTCTCCCTTGTACACTAACATACTTTTGGGCTGACAGTATATGTACATTTTCCCAGACATATTTCTTATAAATACATCTGGTTGATTTTTTTTATCAATCATTCCAACATGGGCTCAAACAGCTTGCATAATATGAGGGAAGTTTGCACGAGAAGGTTGTGGGTGAAACATATTAAGCTGTCTATAATCCTTCTAAAAACACATATAGGCTGGCTAGATGGGAATGTATGTTTTTTGTGTTTAAATTATGCAGATTCTAATGGTGAAAAGCTGAAGTTGGAAACCTTTTGACATATGATGTAAATCAAAATGACATCCACGCTAGCTTATATCGAAACCAGACGGTACTCATTCGAGATAAATAACTCTCCCGCTCCGCTGGACGCTAGTTTTTGGTTTTCATTTTTTTTCAGTTGTGAGTGAATGTTTTGGCATACATTGTGTCTCACAGCACTTTAACCGTTTCCTCTGTTCTTCTGTAGTATTGGGACCCCTTTCCACATGTACAGTTTGTTTGTTTAATGGTTGTTTGTTGACAGTTGAATGAACTGGAGGACACCACCCTTGTTAATGGTCATAAAATAACAACCTTCTTCGAACTAGCGTCCACTACAGGAAAACACTGGTCATATTATAGGCCTTGTACTGTATACTGTATACAGAAGATAGGGTATGCTGTTCCCTTGACAATATGGGGAAGTACTGTATGTTGGTACTATAACACTACTGACCTATTGTATAAACGTGAAATATAATGCTATATGTACAATATTTCCAGATCTTTATCAATGAAAGTTATCTATCACTACATTGACATGCAATGTGGAAGTGTTGTTAGTGCCAAGCCCTGGCATTATTCCCTTGTACTGTATGTGATGAAAGCTTAAGAGGCAAGCTGGGCTGCCTGTTAGAAAGTGTTGTTATGCTATATCTCAGTGTACAGAATGAAAGGAATCAGAATCAGAATCAGAAATACTTTATTAATCCCCGAGGGGAAATTATTTTGTTACAGTTGCAATCGAAAGTAGGTAGATAAGAAATATCTAAATATGAGAGTATAAATATAAATAATATAAAGAGAATTCTAAGAAAAGAAGGAAAATATAAAAAAAATATAAGAGAAAAATATAAGTATATATAAAGAAAAATAAAGACACATTTAAAACAGTGTGGGTATGTAAAAAAATATTGCACATTAATTAACATATAAATAAGTAAATAACATTACTTATTAATATTGAACAAAAAAGATAATATGGTCCAGTTTAGTGACTAACTAAGTGTCTGTGTGTCAGAGTTATAGAGCTTAATGGCCACAGGCACGAATTACTTCAGGAATGACTTCCTGCGGCGCTCTGTGGTGTATTTTGGTGGAATGAGTCTTGCGCTGAAAGTGCTCCTGTGTTTGAGCAGCATGTCATGGAGTGGGTGGGAGACATTGTCCATGATGACATGTAGCTTGGACAGCATCCTCCTCTCTGACACCACCGACAGAGAGTCCAGCTCCAACCCCACAACGTCCCTGGCCTTGCGGATCAGTTTGTTGAGTTTGTTGAGTCTGTTAGGGTCTGCTACCCTCAACCTGTTGCCCCTGCATGCAACACCAAACAGGATAGCACTGGCCACCACTGACTCATCCTCTGCATCGTCCGACAGATGTTGAAGGACCTCAGCATTGAGTCAAACCTGAACAGATTAAGTTCGTTGGCCCTGTCCAAGCTGCCTTAAACTCCTCTGCTGCCAGTTGGTATGAAGCCAGTGATGTTCCTCATGCCGCTCCAGACCTCCCTCAGGTTGTTCTGCTGGAGTTTACGCTCCAGCTTCCTCCTGTACTTCTCCTTCGCCTCCCTGATCTTAACCTTCAGGTCCCCCTGAATGGCCTTCAACTCCTCCCTATTACCTTCACTGAATGCCCTCCTCTTTGCATTCAGGATATCCTTGATGTCCTTGGTTGGAAGAGCTGTATGCCTCCTTAATGTTAGCATACAGCAGGTCCAGGGTCCTCTTCTCTCTATTATGGCAGCTCACATACTGGGTGAAGCTGGTTAGAGTGGTGGTCATGGTGACGTGGTTGAAGTCACCGGAGATCACCATGAGGGCACTCGGGTGTTGAGTCTGTAGTTCAGCAACGGCAGTGTGGATGACGTTACACTCCGACATCGGGTTGGCAGAGGGTGGAATGTAAACAGCAACGGCGATGGCATGTGAAATTTCCCTGTGGCAGACAGTGTGGCCGGAGTCCCACAGCAAGCAGTTCAATGTCCGGGCTACAGATACGCTTGTTAACCATAATGTGACCGGGCTAACACCAGCTGTCAACTAGAACGGCAAGCCTTTACGCTTAACGCTCTCAGTGCAATCCCTGTCGGCCCGAAGAATCTGAAAGCCGTCGATGGAGACATTGAGGTCAGGAATATCCGGGTGTAGTCTCTGTGAAGCACATTAAACTGCACTCCCGGAAGCAGCCTATGTGAGCCGCACCAGGTTTTCATTTCATTGAAAACTAAATGGGTGAACTTGTATAGCCTATGGGAATGCGGAGGTATTGTAAATGGACAGGGCATGGCACTATATCCTGTCAAGGCAAGGGACATTCTCCCTATATCTCATGAGACTGGGCTGCTATACATAGCTTTGGGAGGCTAGAGACAAATAATCAGTCTTCTAGAAACACTGGGCAATACAGTTGAAAAGCGCAAGAGACCATCAAATAGATAATGTGTAATGTTAAATAGCCCAGGCTATGCTTGTATGTAAATAAACATTTAAGATAATTTTAATTACCAAACAGTGAAAATTTGTGTACATCACAAAACACAATTTTTATCCAATAAAAAGGCATTGTTGATTGTGTACATAAACAATCTTGTTTTATTTTACAGGCAGTTCAAATTTACAATGAACACAACTCTTTTAGTTTCACTAGCCTCTGAGTTCAGTTGAAGAGACTAGGAGCTCTCCCCCCCCCC
>JAODLI010065768.1:0-14724 GCA_027575585.1 Percopsis omiscomaycus
TCTCTCTCTCTCTCTCTCTCTCTCTCTCTCTCTCTCTCTCTCTCTCTCTCTCTCTCTCTCTCTCTCTCTCTTTCTTATACTCTCCTTCACATGCTCGGACGACCAGTCATGTTTAAACCCATTGCCAATGCCACATCTTTCCATCTTCTCAAACCAAAGGAACTCCTGATTTCCACTGGTTCTCCATCACCTTCTCAGTATGCATGTGTGTGTGTGTGTGTGTTTGTGTCTGAGAGAGAGCGAGAGAGAAACTATATGATGACGATATGTGCTCCTCAATGTGAATTTCAATCTTGTTGGCCTGTTTAGCTGTCTAGCTTGTCCATCCAATGCAGTGCAATATGTCTAGGATACAATGGTCAAACAATGGCAGTAAAACAGTTTGTGGTTTCCTGAAAACAGCATTACAGCATTCTGAAGTCAGACAGAAAGAATCCCTTTTTACGATGTCGTCACGGTTTCCTCACTGTGCGGTCAGGCTTAAAAAGCCAATACTGCCACCATGATGTCATAACCTCAGGCTGAACACTATATGGTTCATGAGAAGAAGACCCGAGCATGCAGCCTAATAACACGTGTACATTTGCACGTTTATCATAGCCGTGATATAGAACAAAGCCAACCCGCTTGCACATGCCCCGTGCATTGTGTATGTGCACTGTATTTACCGGGACCCACTTCTCTCATCCTACAGCCTTGTGTCAGCACTACACATAATTACACAGTTGTTTTGTGTTGTTACAAGATGGTGTTGTGGTTTGAAACTCTAGAGAGTGCATGGCCCTCCTGTGTGCTAGACTACTGACACCCCTCTCTACCTCTCCCCCTACCGCACTCAAAGGCTCAGACTGTTCTCCACCCCAACCCCCCACCCCCCCACACACACACATACAAAGAATAAGTCGGGGTGGAAATGTGAGCTTTTCAGGTGCTATAATGCAATCAAGGAGTGTATCTTTTAATGTCTACAGCATTGAATCATCTAAGAATGTAAGAGCTACCTTGCTAAAAAAAAAGAGGTGCTTTGTTCCATCGTCTGTCTAAACCCTCCCTCAGCAATTACCATCCTCCTTCCAAAGACCTCAGCCAGGAGCAGAGCAACGCTCTTTCTTTTACTGGAGGCAGTGGAGTGTGAACGCGTGGACATTATGCAGACACCCGTCCTTTTTCGCCCGCTGTATTGTTTAGAGATTGGGAGTTACGCTCTGACTTTCACACTCAGGGACTTGATGTGCAAAGCTGTTGATAAAGCAGTTTGTTTCTTGTCCAAGTGAAAATGTAATACGAAAAACAGGTTGAATGGGATGGTTAGGTTTGTCTCTGTGCAACGAGCTAAACAGGATAGCTGTTGGAATATACAGTGTATATCTATTTACTTCTATTCAGGTCAAAGGTTTGTGGTTAACTTTCATCAATAATAATGTTGTGTTAGGTTCAATCGTATTTGTGGTGTCCATCTTTAACATTGTCATTTGGCCTTTAGGATGCATAGACCTCATGGACAATGCCGCCAATATTGACCAACATTCATTTTAAAATCACTTTCCCTCCTTTAGGTATGTCCAAACTCATGTACTGTAAGTATGTGTTGTAGAGATGGCAGATTCAAGTCTTTTTAGAGATTCAAATTATTCCACTCCGTTCAATGAAAGGATTTGTTCAAAAGACTCATTCACCATGTCGTTCAGTGACATTTCTGGTTTCCCAAAACGTCATGAGTCACTCACGACCAAGATGCCCTGTTGTCGCTCTTTGAACAATACATTCTTCCTCGAAGTTCAGACTTGAACTTCAGCATTCAGTCAGACTTACTCAAGTGAATAGGTCAGTTCTCACAACCAATGACATGGCCCGAAATATGCTACACATATGTGTATTAAGCTAATGCCTCTATCTCCCAGGTGAGGGCTCCGACAATGCAGAAGGCAGAATGGGCTCGGGACCGTGTCCTTGGCAGCAAACTGTTGTGACAGTGCGTCTCGCTTGGCATTGTGGGTGCCTGGACGGTAAGTGAGGGAGAAGTGGAATCGGCCGAAGAAAAGCGCCCACCTGGCCTGCCAGGGGGTGAGTAGCCGACTGGACATTCAAGGTTCTTGTGATCGGTCCAGACCAATGCCGCCCCTCCTCCAGCACCAGTTTTACAGCTAGTAGCTCCCGGTTGCCGATTTCGTAGTTACGCTCCGCAGGGCTGAGCTTCCAGGAGAAGAAGGCCCACGGATGGAGGTTGTTGTCCGCAGGGTGGCGCTGTGATAAGACGACCCCGACTCTGACCTCCGAGGCATCCACCTCCACCACAAACTGAAGGCTAGGGTCGGGATGTACCAGGATGGGGGCTGAGGTGAAGCGGTCCTTTAACGCTGAGAAGTCGGCTTCGGCTGCGGGTGTCCATACGAATGGGATGCTGGTGGAAGTGAGAGCTGTGGGAGGAGAAGCCATCTGTAGTCCTTAATAAAGCGTCGATATATATGAGCAAAGCCTAGGAAACGCTGGAGGAGCTTTCGAGTGGTGGGAACGGGCCACTTTGTAACGACGTGGCACTAATGCTCAGCCAAAGATTTTGAGTAGATGAGAAGAGTAGAGTAGAGTAGATGATCATGTCCCTTAAAATGTCATTGACAAGAGCCTGAAAACACGGGCATTGGTCAAGCCAAAAGGCATGACCAATGACATTCAAAAGGTCGTAAAGGGGTGTTAAAGGCCGTCTTCCACTCGTCCCCCTCGCTTATGCGGACCAGGTGGTATGCGTTGTGGAGGTCCAACTTAGTGAAAACAGAAGCCCTGTGGAGGGGGCCGAACGCAGAGTTCATGAGAGGCAGGGGGTACGTGTTCTTGACTGATATTTCCGTCCTTGTTAAATAAAGAAAAACCTGAGTAGATGACGGACGAATCAGAACTGAGGCAAGAGACTCGCAAATGTACTTCTCCATAGCCTCATGTTCGGGTCGTGAGAGGTTATAAAGTCTGCTGCTAAGAAGTGGGGCCCCGGGTCTGAGGTCAATGGCACAGTCATAAGTGCGGTGGGAGGGCAGGACCGAGGCCTTGTGTTTACAGAAGACAGGAGCTAGTTGGTGGTCCGGGGCCGTGAAGAGGACCAAACAGCGGGACGGCAGAAACCAGGTCAGCAGGCCAACAGGGCGATAGCACAGACGGACGTGGGCAGCGTCAGAGAGTCGGAGACCAGGTAGGCAAGCAGAGAGAGAGCGAAGGCACCGAGGAACGGCAGACAGCAGTGCGAGACGTCACTAGCCTGGGTCGGATGGCCGGGAGACTGGAACGGACTGCAGGGGAGATGGAAACGAGGGTCAGGTCGGCAGGGAAAAGACAAGAGGATCCACAAGAGATTAATCTAAAAGCCAGTGTGTACTAACAACGCTAACGTAGTTTACAAACTGGCGGTGAGTCGCAGCGTGCACTGAGCTGAAACAGCCCCAGCCTGATTGAAGATTGGCAGCAGCCGCGCGCCTCACCACCGGGTAACGCACCTGTAATTAGACCTCTCACATACACACACACACACACACAATCGCACACATACACACGCGCAGCAGGCAGAGAGAGAGAGAGAGAGAGAGCTCGGCCAAAATGCCTAGCGGCGCTGGTTGTGACACGCCCGTTATACACCAATAATAATAATAACAATAATGTTAAAAATATGAATCATATTAAAAAATATGTACATTTATTTCAACATTTCCTAATGCCTCATGTTGCCCCCAAAGCATCTGGCGACCACTTCTTTGAGAGCCATCCATTTACATCTGGCTTCCAGGCACACAGGGCCTGACAGTTTATCAGGGTAGGAGATGAGGGTACTTAAAATGGGTACACAACCTCCGTCCTGACCTTGTTTCGGGTCTATCCATCATGTGGGGCTAGAGAAGGTGCGAGGGTGAGAGGTGTGTCAAGCTGGAGGACACTCCAAGTGGTTATAGGCTCCATACAAGCCCTGCCCTGATTGTCCTGGCCATCTGGAGAGAGGTAGAACATTAACTAGCCGGAAAAAGGCCAACCTACGGTAAACACATGATTTATCATATATACACACATTTATCATATATATATATATATATATATATATATATAATAGAAATTATTTGTCAATATTCAGGAATGTGTATAGCCTGCCAATAGCCTGCCAATCTAGATTTGAGAGTGTTCCCTCTCTGTGGCACACATCAGAATTAGAATCAGAATCAGAAAAAGCTTTATTTTCTACGCATACAAGGAATTTGTCTTGGTGTTGTTGGTGCATGTCAAACACCCTCCAAATACAAGAAAGGCAAGACATCAAGTACTAAAAACACAAACAATACAAGTATGTATACATACTGTAACACACATACTGTGTGCTGTCCACGCATGCACACACTAGTTTTCCACTACTTTTGTTTTGATTTTGGGTCGCACTCTTCTGCAGGCTTATTACATTACCCACAGTCCTCTGCAGCAGCGCAACCAGTGCTCCGTGATCTGTTTCTGCCATCAGCAGCCAGCACACGCTCAAACCTTCCTCTGATCATCATGAATTTCTCAGATGGAAGACCTGCCCAGAATTCAGAAAAAGGCTCTGCATACATCTAATTGTGATAGGGTTTTCCACTCCTGCTCAACGGCTCTTTTTCTGCGCTAAGTCCCAGGATGAAATGTTGTTTCATCTCGCCAGTGTAATTAATCAAAGAAATGAGTTACAAGATAAGTGAAAAAGCCTGTTTTGCATTTCCAATATGGCTGGGTTGGGTTTTTTGGCCCCCTGAGCGATATTGTCAGTTTATGTCCTCATTCCTATTAAGTAGCTATGTCATCAATGTCAATACATGTTTAGGGATTGCTTACAATTAATAAGCATACAATTTTATATCTGGTTATTTGCAGGCAATATATTTGTATAAATCTAGAGAGATTCCTATGTGGTTTACTTATCTTTAAAACAAATACAACAGCATAGGATGTAATTTTCATGGTATTAACTTTATTTGATATTAGTATGTGTACTGGGAATAGGGTTACTATAGTAACAGACTATGCTGAATGCCTCACTGCCATTGACAAAGCTACACTTAAAGCTAAATGTATTTATTTAACTACAAATTTAATTTTAATTTAATTTTGATTATCCTACGCAGGTTTAAGAAAGAGAACAAAAACATAAGATAAGCCTTGATGTTGCTGTTCACTTTAGCTGTTTGTTCACTTTGCATGTTATTGATGCTGATATACAGTATATTCACATTTTCCCATCAGAACCAGCGGTGGTTGCACTGCTATTGTTGCTATATGGTTTTGTTATTTGAAGGAATCATGTGTAAAATATGTCATTATATAACTTTAAGATTAAAAAACAGCTCTAAGATCTAGCCACACTTTCATTATCCGTTTATATCTAACGTTAAAGAAACATCTACCCTGTTGTTAAGTTGTGTCCCTGCAACTGATCTGCAGGCATAATCCTATACCTACTAAGCTAGCATTTGGACATCACATAGGCACAGTGGGTGTGGGTATTTTTAGGACCACTTAACTTTAGATGTCTGATTAATGGAGGAGTAGACCAGACGATACACTGTGGAATGTTTTCATCTCTTGCTTTCTTGTTGCATCAGCTGTTAACAAACCGTTTCCCTGAATGTCAACTTGGTATAAACATTACCGTAGATGTCTGATGAGCTAACATGCTCAACTAACAGCAGCATATTTACACTTAAAGATCAATTCAATCCTGAGGCAATTGCGTGTACTGTATACCCTGTACAGCCTGTACAGCCTGTAACATGCTCAACTAGCAGCACGCTTAAAGATCAATTCAATCCTGAGGCAATTGCTTGTATAGCCTGTACACCATGCCTGCTGTGCTCATGGCATATTTACCTTTTTTTTTTTTTTTGCATTGAGAACAAATTGTAACTTTTTCCACCTTTAACAAAACCTGCAGTTGGGACACTCTCCTCATCAGCGGGGGGGGGGGGAGGGGGGAGTTGAGGAGGAGAGAACAGCAAATGTTGTTTTGGAGCCAGCAGTTTCAAGACGCCCCTGGTCCACAGGCCTGGAACCATAGAGTGTGTGTGTGTGTGTGTGTGTGTGTGCGTGTGCGTGCGTGCGTGTGTGTGTGTGTAAAAGTGTGATATTACACACTGTAATTATATGTGAATATGTGTGTGTGTGTGCGTGCGTGCGTGCGTGCGTGTGTGAGACACTAGATCCGGCAGGGGAGGTTCCAAAGGAGAACATTGGTTTTATATTTGCTGATGGTGTCAATTATGCATCTCCTGGTTCAAGGGGATGATAACTCTATATGGTGTTGTGTGAGCTTCAATCTTATTTGTAATTCATTCAATTACAAATGTAATTTGTAATGTTGTAAATCATTAACATGGTCATTTGGCCCCTAGGATACATAAACCTTATGAACAACACCAGATAAACCCTAACCCTAACCCTAAGTATGTGTCGCTCAGGAGCACTTCAGCATGACTGAAGCTGCTGAACATGAGCACTTGAGCACAGCTGGAGCTGATATGAAAACACTAAAATGTATGGGTTGTGCAAATTATCAATATGTGCTTTGTACATATTCAAAATTCATCCATTATATCTTTCTCTCCCCCCTCTTTAACCCTTCTTTCCCGTTCTGCCTGTTTCTGGAAGTAGGAGAGCATGCAGATGGGAACCAAAGTCCCAGGATCTACATACAGTATAATATGAGTCATTACACACACAGTATACTGTGCATAGTGCACGTTAGATAGAATAATCACATGGGTTCTGACATTTACCTATTTGCTCTGTGTGACAAGGTGCTCTATTGTTCAAAGTAAATTATTTACTGAGCCACAAGCTTTTGTGAACTTCAGTGCCAATTACTCTCAAGAACCTCTTTTGTGTGAGAGCTTAATCGTTTGCTAATGACTGTCCTTGCTAACAGACACTCTCAGTGGAAATATACGATTACATAGCCCATCCACAGGCTCAGTAAACAAAGGCTGTTTGCCAAAATGCCAAAGTAATTGTTATGAAATTAGACAGCAGCAGATCTTGTGTATATTGCATGTGCTTGTATCTATGTGTGGAGGGGCGTGTGCACGTTTGTGCATGAAAAGAGAATAAGAAAGATGAACAGTGCAGGTTTGCATGTGTGCATTTGTAGTGAAAATGTACTAATCGCATGTAAATGAACATGTTTAGGATTTTAGCACCTGTGTATAGACAGAAAATTCAGGCATACAAAATGCAGACCAAAGCCTTGTAAGGAGCATGCAATTGTCTTCTCTTTCACCACTTCTATTCTCTGTCTCTCTTATTCCCTCTTATAATATTTCTCACAGATGTGTTTATATTTGAGAAAACCCCATTTGAAACAGCAAGGAGAACCGATAAAGAGACATTTACAGTAGCTCTCAGGGTTTTCATACACCTGTTAATTAGAATGTTCACATGAAGATCATCTAAATATGAATGAATATAAATCCTACGAACATTTTTAAGATTCAACATCATGTCACCCCATGATTTTGCCACACTGGGTTCTCCTGTTGAAAATGGATTGAATTTGTAGAAAAAGACGGAGAAGGACAGAGACATGCATCAAAAGCGATGAAGATGCTACACAAAGCAAGCAGTACCAGCTTTACTGAACAATAGAGCAATGTCTTTCAACTGACACACACTCTTAATCTGAAGTTAAACCTGCCTCCTTGGAGGTTTAGATTTGCTTGACTGTTCCTCCAGGAAACCTGATCAGTTAAACCACGACTAGGCTAAAGCTAGAACTTTTTCTAGGAAAGTCATTTTAAACTTAAAGTCATTGTACTGTAGAATTGAGCTTAAAGTCCCTGTCTGGGAGAGTGCCATCTATAGTTTCTACAATTTAAGCAGTAAAACTGGTTCACACTAAGGTTTGTTAACAATGCTCCTATGTGTAGGCTACTCAGTTTATAGCCTGCCTTTGATTTGTTATTTTGTATGTTTATGCGTCCTTTTTATTAACTTTGTTCAAAACTGAATTGTCACATCTCTTCCAACCAACGCCTCCTTTTATAATCCACAGCCACTCTCTCCCTCTCTCTCTCTTTCTCTCGCTCTCAATTTTCAATGTTTAAATACATGACACACATATTTTGCAAAAGCATAAAGACAAGACAGAAAAGTAAATAGTATTTACATGGATTCATTTGATAAGTTATGAGGGACAACACAGACAATGTTTACATGTTTCCACAATTATTTGGATTATGTGACCATTCCAAACTAGAAATATATCTTTGGAACATATGAATAATATTTGAATATTGAGATTCAGATAATTGATTTACTTTAAATATTAGTGGAACATGTGAGTGCATGTAAATATGGTCATTGTTTTAACAAAAATAATACACACAGAAACACACGCACACTATCTCTGAATCAGCTGGTCTCCTCACTGCAGTTGAGCTGTTAGGTGTTACATGTGGAGGCTTTAACAGTGACTGTCACCACAGGCCCACAGATGACACTGCACTCACTGAGAAAGTCCCAGGTGATTAAATATATATGTAGGCTTCAGCCAGCTTGCCTCTAAGGTAGGCTATTCAGTTTGTTTGGCTACCTGCTAGTCAGTCAGTGAACTAGTCAGTCCACCAGTCAGCCAGTATGCTAGCAAGTTTATTAGCCCGGCTAACAGGGCTCATACCATTAGCCCTAACCTTGAATGGGGGAGCAAGGGGCCACGCTCCCCTGTAATACAAGGTTTCACGTCACAGTGTATACGCTTGAGACCAGGAGGAGAGGAGAGGAAAGGAGAGAACACGAGTCTGAAAGAGTTCATATGACAGGAGACAGAAATACACAAAATGAGAGACATAAGATAGAAAATCAAATGCAACAGGGCAAAAGTAAAAACCAATCGTGAGACAGAGAAGAGCAGAGCCTGTGAGAGAAAGCAAAGGTAGAAGAAGGATCTGTCCTTCTCCCTTTGCTTTCTCTCACAAGGGGAACAGCGGTAACTGTTCATTACCAGTGTGAAGACCAAAGCAGTGTGTTGTTAACAGGGGTCACCTCAGCAGGGACAGCATGCACCTACAATCCCCTCCTATCTCCTGCCCTCTATCTCTTCTATTTTCCCCTTATATTGTTTCTATTCTTTTACCCACCCCCCTCCTAAATACAACTTGCACACACACACAAACAAACACACACACACACACTGTATACAGTATATACAGTACATGATATACATACTGTATATGGCGTTATTCAAATGCTAATGCTTGTTCCCAGTGTTGGGGTCGTAATGTTAAAAAAGCAATGCATTACACATTACTCATTACTTTTAAAAAAAAGTAATGTATTACTTGACTTATATATTACCTGTAGAAAGTAATTCATTACATTACTTGTTACATTACATTTGCGTTACTCTGCAACTTCACTTATCAGTACAATCCCTATCCTGATAAGGAGGACATACACAAGCTCTTGTATGCTCTTTAACGCTGGCTGTGGGGCTCTTCCTATAGCTTTTGGTCATATTGCTGGTGAAGGAATGGATGAGTGAGTGTGTGTGTATGTTTGTGTGTGTCTGTGTCCCAGTGTGTATGAGGGTCAAATTGACCCGAACATTGTATGAAGGACATAAATGTGTGAGGGCATTGTAGCATGTGTAGTAAAGTCACAGAAAATAAGATAAGGCCATGAATTTCAGGTTGAAAAAAATGATCAGTTTTTTCCCAAACACCACATTTAATTAGGGGCAGGATAGTCTAGTGGTCTGGGTGTTGGACTAACAGCCGGAAGGTGTTAAAGCACCAGAGTTGGCCTACCTGTAAGCATCCTTGAGCAAGATGCCTAACCCATACCTGCTCCATGTAATGGCACCGTGTAATTGTAAGTCGCTTTGGATAAAAGAGTCTGCTAAAAGGATGAAATTGTAAATTGCAAATTGTAATTAATAAAACAACTAATACTACAAAGCCGACAGCAAAGTTAGTAAAAACCAGCGTTCACCAGTTCGCCAATTATTAATGAAAAAAGTAACTACATAATTGTTTGATCAGTACCTGTAATGTGATTACTGAATAACCACTGAAAAGGGTAAATAAAAAAGAACATGAAGATCTTGTAAGGGCCCTGCTAAAAGCATCTTGTGGCCCACGGAGGTGGTCCCTGCCCTCCTGTTGAGAACCCCTGGCGTACATTAGTCCGATATGACAATAGACAAGTGTTTGTCCTCCTCATACATGACCCAACAACCTCCTCCCTGCTCTCCTTCCCTCCCACCCCCCTCCCACCCCCCTCCCCGGCCTCCTCCTTCGCTCTCCTTCTTCTGAAACACACGGTTGTCGCCTGTGAGCGGTTGTCATGGAGATCGACCCCAGGGGACTCATCCCAAAACCAAAAGTTCTGCTCGTCTGAAATAGAACCTCCGCCTCTCTCTGAAGGGGGGTGGGGGGTGCTCATTTGGCACATGGAGGGAGGGGTGGTGTAGTGTGTGTGTGTGGGGGGGGGGGGGTTGTCAGGCAAGGGAGGAAGGGAGTGGAGAGAGGAGGACAGAGAGAGAGAGGGAGAGGGAGAGAGAGAGATAAAGAAGGAATGGGAGAAATTAGATAGAGTGGGAGGGAAGGAGGGAGAGAAAGACATATCGTAGAGATGGAGAGAACAGGAGCGGTGTAGTGGATTTGCTGAGCATAGATGAGGATAGACAGAAGGGGGAGAGAGGGAAGGATGGCGGGGAAAAAGAATGGAGGAAGGAAACGATACAGAGAGAGAGAGAGAGAGAGAGAGAGAGAGAGAGAGAGAGAGAGAGAGAGAGAGAGAGAATGAGGCGGAGATGTACATCCATTCCAACTAGGTCACATCGCCGGAGCATTGCGTAAGCATAAACACTCCTGCCCTGTGCTGTGCCCTTGGTAGCACACACACACACACACACAAACATGCAAACAACATAGACTCTCACACTAGTGATGCATTCACAAACAGCCACTCCCTGGCATCCCAACAAACACACACAGACACGCGCACACTGGATGCAGCTTTTTTGCATGACAGACTGTGATGTGTTCAGCCTCTGAATGGCACCAAATGGCGAGTGCTCTCTGTTTTCATCCTCCCAGTGGATTTGTGATGAGTACACAATGACAATGAAGTGAACCCTCCTCTCTGCAAGCTGGACAGCAGCATGACGTAGCATTTCCTCTTGGCAGACTCACCCCCCCCCCCCACACACACCCCCACACACCCCCCCACACCCCCCCACACACACACACACACACACACACACACACACACACAACCCATACAATTCTGCAAAGAACTGGATATTTTTGTCACTGTGACCTAATTCTCTCTTTCTTTTCCCCTCCCTGGTTCGTTAATTAAATTCCTGTCAATGAAAATCTATCTAGATAGAAAGGAAGGTACTGCCGCAAAACAAAATTACCGTTATAAAGTTGTCCTGTCTGTGTGTATAATATAAGAGTGATTCTGATGGAAAAAGACTAACTCAGTTTGGCCTTACAGTACTTATTCGGGATTTAGGGATCTTCTGCATCAAATCTGTGTCACAAATCCTTGGGTGGTAAAGTAATTGTAGGCCTATTGCTGGCTGCATTTTAAAAACTCTTCTTCTTTGGGTTGGACTACGCAGCAGCAGTACATAATTCATGCAGTAAGAAGGACTTTTTACATCTTTGAAGCCTTTACATGCCCTATTCTAAGGGATTTTTTCCAATTCTTACTTGCAGATTTACTCAAACTCTGTCAAGTTCCGTGGATTGCTCTTTCCACACATTCTCATTGTGATTCTGGGTTTAACCTGGGCCATATTAGGACTTTTATTTACTTAATATGAAGCCTTGATTTGTCTGTAATTGGCATATACTGTTATTGACTCATCTTTGAAAAAAAAGAACAACCAGCCCAACAAGTGGCTACTAACTAACATGTGGCTGTAAGCAGAAACAGGTCCTCAAACTTCCTCATATCCCTGCTCGAGCTACATGTGAAAATCAGTCACATAATCCTAGAAATGAGCTCGATGGACCCGAGCCCACACCGGCCTTCCCCTTCTGTCAGCTGCCCACGGTTGCGTGTCTGGGGTCCCCGGGGGACGGGCCTGGGCCCAGGGGTGGAGGAGGGGCAGGGGCATTAAACTAACCTACTGAACCATCGGGCCCTGTGTTACAGGTTCCCATGAGAGGCACGGATGTCAGGACCCCCTCAGGCGCAGGCCCTTTCTTGAGGTCATTTAGCATGCCAGTGAGAGCCGTCGGAAAGGTCAGCTGGAAGGTGGCAGGCCCCACTTGTTGCCTAACCTGCAAAGGTTCAGAACAGAATTATGCCATCTTGTTGCGCCGCTGAGATCTTCAGGAGCGGACCCAATCTGACACTCGTATTAGTGTTTGTCTTACACACTGATTATTGTCGAAGCGTTCTTTCATTTCCCTCTGGTGCTTATTGACGGCTTGTTTCGCCCTTGCATATCTGGCGGATGTGCCACATACCTTGTGTGGTCTGAGCCGGTCAAGCGGGAGCTCCATCTCCCGTCCATGCATGAGAGATGAAGGCAATGCCTGAGTGGTTGCATGCTGACTAGTCCTGTAGTGCATCAGTAGCTGCGTTTCCATTAACCTGCTAAATGCGCAATATAAAATGACGAACTAAAAACCAAGTAAACGCGTGAATTTCGAAAAAACTAAAATATCACAAAACATTTATACGCTCGCATGAGGTGGTTTTTCAGGCAATTCGATAAAGCAACATTATATATATATATAAATATATATTGTATATATATACTATATATATATGGAAATGGAAACACATTTTTAAGTCACATGACATTAAGAGTCACATGACATTCCAAACCATGGTGCGTTTTACAAGAACAGATGAGAAGACTGAGAAGGGTTTCTAACATTAATTAGAAGTTTTGGATCAACAGTAGCCTATCTCTGTAAAGTCATCGCGGACTATTACCTCCCAGAAATCCCGGATACGTGGCCCCCTGGTATAAGGGGCTTGCCTTTCCGTAACTGCGCACATCATATGCTCTCGTTGCCTTCTATTAAATACTACCACGGAAATTGTGGTGGATGCGATTGAAATCAATGTGCCAACACATATCTTGGAAGTTGGTCGCCCTGTTTAATTGGAATGACTATCGCAAGTAGAGAAAACCCAGCTTTAATCGCATAACATCATTCAATGGAAACACCAACCATTCGCAATTGTGTTTTGTCAACTATTAAAAAATGCCGCTTTTATTTTGTGCAAAACTGCAATGGAAACCTTGCTAGTGTTTGGTTGAGGGCCATTTGGAATGTGCACCCCTGGGCCAGATGTCCTTATACCATTCTTTAACGTTTGATTAATACGTTAGCCTGTGGGTTGTCATGCTTGATCCCTTTGTTGACCAGGTAAGAGGAGAACTTAGTGGGAAAGAGGAGAGAGATTACATTGTGATGCTTATGTGAGTATAGAGAGGAATTCTTTTCTAAATAACACAGGCTTTTCCACTGCAGGAACTTGTGGGCCGTTTTAGAGGGGGCGGCACCAAATGGCTGTTTTCCACTGCAGGAACCAACCAATTAGGAACTCTTTCAGGCCGTTTTTGGGGTCGAAATAAGTACCTACTCTACCTACTTCTGAGCGGCCCTGAAAAACTGCTGGACAGGGCTCAGCGCTTATTGGTTAATCGTGAGTGGAAGACATCAACAAGCACCATTATATTTATTTACCAAGTAATTACAGCTGCCATGAAGCCATTAAATTTTTAGCAACATTCAACTGTCGACTCGAGGTAATCCTAACGTTATCTGGAAAGTCTCTGGTTGAACATTCTAATGTTGGTGCTGGCGTGCTGCTGCTGGACAAATATATAATTATTTGGTTGTGCTCGGAATTTACGAAGAGCAAAGGCAATGTTGCCTTGACGTTCATGTTGTAAATTCCTTGTAGGTTTGTAGTTCCAGCACCACAATGGAAACAGAACGTCTGAATGGGCCTATAACCTGGGCCTATTCCCCACCTGGCCTATTCCCCACCTGGGAAGTCCCCCAAGTTCCTGCAGTGGAAAAGCGCCTCATGTAAATACACCGATCAGCCATAACATTATGACCACTGACAGGTGAAGTGAATAACACTGATAATTTCGTTATTATGGCACCTGTCAATGGGTGGGATATATTAGGCAGCAAGTGAAATCTACAGGCCCGAGCCTGTAGATTTGCCCTCTATTAGAAGGATAAGGCCTTTCCTCACCAACGAAGCAGCACAGCTCCTAGTCCAAGCCATAGTAATCTCACGTCTAGACTACTGCTGCACGTCTACTCTCTACTCGCCGGGTTACCGGTCTCTGCTACCAGACCCTTACAACGAATCCACAGTGCAGCAGCCCGCCTAGTATTTAACCAACCTAAGTTCTCCCATGTAACCACTCTTTTTTGAGACCTTCACTGGCTCCCCGTCTCAGCCCGCATTCGATTTAAGACATTAGTGTTGGCTTACAAAGCAGCAAAGGAAACTGCCCCACTCTACCTCCAATCTAAGGTAAGATTCCAAGACCTTGCCAGAGCACTTAGATCTAGCACCTCGACTGGCAGACTAGCATCTGCTACGTTCGGTGCCTAAGAATTGCGCAGCTCAGTCCAGACTCTTCTCTGTCCTGGCGCCCCAATGGTGGAATGAGCTTCCTGCAGCGGTCAGAACAGCAGAATCATTATCAATCTTCCGCAGGAGACTTAAAACCCA
>JAODLI010065779.1:4249-14722 GCA_027575585.1 Percopsis omiscomaycus
TGCTTTTATTAATGGCCAACCCCCCCCCCCCCCCCCCCCCACCCACCCACACACACACATTTTTATTTTTATGAAATAAAAAATGATTTTCATTTTCAAAATGTTAAACCAAATCTTAAACAAAACATATGCCTTCATTGGCATTAAAAAAGCTCAGTAGTGGCCCAACAGCATATTTTTTTCCTAGGAATACAGTTCCAGTCACGTGACTCAATTTAATACGACGAGAAAATCACTCCACATCTTTTATTGACTTTAAACACGTCGCAGGTATACGGCATTTATGAAATTGCATCCGCAGATCAAGGTGTGATTGAAAAAGTGAAATCATATTTATCCAATCTCTTTTCACTCATGTATTGAATGGAGTCAATGGGACTGCTGTATATCCCTCAGAATAATATATGGCATTAGGGCAAGGATTGAGCACGTATAACCCTTTATCTTTTGAGCTGTAAAGACTTTGCATATTTATCCTGCTTTTCCATTCCAATATTATAATTCAATATTTAATGAAAATATTGTATATGTTTATATATTTTACAATTACAATTAGATCATTTAGCAGACGCTTTTATCCAAAGCGACTTACAATTACATGGTGCTATTACATGGAACAGGTAGGGGTTAGACATCTTGCTCAAGGATGCTTACAGGTAGGCCAACTCTGGGGCTCGAACCAGCTGGGACTCCAACACCTAGACCACTAGACTCTCCTGGTAATACATTATAAAATAGACTATTTTATAATGTATTACCTTGGCCAGCGTTTGTAGGTAGACTTTTAATCTCTTTATTTGGAAGCCATAGGTCAATAAGTTTGAGAACCATTGTCCTAGCAGACATCCCCCGTCCCTAACGGTTTTTATTTTCTCTGCACAGCTATTCCTAAGGTCAAGGGAGCTGTTAAAATTGCCTGACCAACTTGAACATTTATTGCCAGTTTTTACGGTGAAGCGATCTAATCAAAGTGCCCACTGTGGGCAGTGAGATACAGTATGTTGTACCACCGTCCCAGAGCTCATTTATAGAACTAAGCTAAATGAGTGTTGGTACAATTATGTTAGTTCAGTTTTCAATTTGTCAAGGCAGTTGTCTCACAATACTTTCCTTTTAGTTTAGAGTTAGATTGTAATTGAATTTGTGTCTCCGACGGATCAATTCATTTGCTGTTCTCACAGGCTCATTGCCTTGGCCTAAACCACATCTCCTTACGTTACACTTTTCCTTCATTTCTAACCACAAGCAACAAGTGAGTGAACAAAACCTTTTCCAATTAGAGTCTTGCTAACAATTTCAATTGACATTAGTTATTCACTCTGAGGATGCACGCGTGCTTGTCCATGCCACAAGGCCTTGAGACAAGAGATGTGCTGTGGTGGTAATCTAATGAACGTTGCGGAAGCCTGGACTGTTAAATGTATACTCCTCGACTTTTTGCGTCTGGAATTGCCCTTGAAATCAGCGCTACAGAACTGTTGTGAAACACTGTACTGAGTTGATTGCACTCCTCTCTACCCCTTTCCTTTAGCCTTTTGTGAACATTGTTTTAAACATAAACAGTGACATTTGGGTTTCTGGGGGCACTGTAACACAATTGAGGAGTTTAAGAAAAAAAAATTGGTCTGTCTCTGTAGCCTTGTCCACACGAACACGGGTATTTTCAAAACAGCAGCTTTTTCTACGCGGTTTGGCCGTTCGTCCACACGCAAATGCAGTATCAGGTCACTGAAACCTGCCAGGGTGAAGATTTTCAGAAACTCCGGTTGCAGTGTTGTCACTGTCCGGTTGTGAAACCGGAGTGCACGCTCCTTTGTTTACATGGGGTGAGTGATCTGATTGGCCAACATGGCTTTACGGTTAGGGAAATATTGCCACCTATTGGTTTGGCATTATCTTGACAGCGCTTGATAGCGTGTTTTTGCGTTTTCATGTGGACGGAGATATATTTTTAAACCGTGCTTGTGTGGAAGAGATTATTTTTTTCAAACAAAGGACGAAAAACTGTTTATAAAAATACCTGTGGACTATAGGCTTGTATATGTATAGATAATGACCTTGAGTCTATACCGCAGTTTCAGGGAACATCAGTGCTTTTATATTTGTCACTGAGCTGTTTGTAGGTCATCTCTGCCTTCATACATTTGAATTTGCTGGATACAGCGCCAGTCTTACTGTAGCGTGGAGAAAATACATTAGCCCATTGTTTATTCTCCAATCTCTGTACGTCTTGTTTATGGTCGTGACTGGAGATGTGCTGGTGTTGTGTGCGGCCCTGCAGGGTCCGTGTCTACTGTGCCACTGGGTCACAGGACTGGCGTTCAGAGGTCCTGGCCTTTGTGTTCAGACATACTCACTAGGGAATTGTGCCTGTTCAATTTAGCTTGCCTAGGTCAAGTCGCATTTTGCACACACATGAAGGTGTGCTCTGTCTGGATAGGTTAGCCTTCTCTCTCTCTCTCTCTCTCTGGGAGGGGTAGGCCTTTCTCTGCACAAGGCAGATGTTGTGTATCCAAATCCTAATTTTCTGCAGAGTGAAATATGTTTTTATATTATCTCATTCCCATAGGTTATGGAAAGCATTGTTTGGAATCAAGTTATTGATTTTTCTAATCATCATAATCACAGGGAATTCGTTGAATGCTAAACTATGTGTAATTTTTAAGCAGGTCATTGTTTGTAGTCTTAAGGAATTAAAATTTTTGCTACGACAGTTTTCAAATGTTCTACTGCGGCGATAGTGGTTAGTAAAAATAATTAGCACATAAAAGCAATACATAAATATAGTGGAAAAACTCCAAGTGCCGACTAACTGTATAATGTTTTGACGTGACATATGTAATGTCTCCAACATTTCAGCTTAATCAATATCAAGTTTAATTTAATTTCACAGTTAGAGAATTCATCATGCAATAGCACCTAACCCGGCTACACCTTCCAGGCTCGTCTTTAATAAACTATCTACGATGGCAGAGGTTTTCTGTGAGCATGCATGTTCTCTGGTGTGACATGAGCCATAGCGACGTGGCGGCATACCTATTGGAACCTCCTTATATAATCCACACTGTCTTTCCTCTGTCAGTGCATGGAAAAGCCGGTGGAGGTAAGCTGACCTTTGCGTTGTGCTGGGGGTAGATGCAAGACGCATTGTAAAGCAAAACATTGATGTGTAAAAGTGCAGCAGCGGGGTCTCCAAAGTCCACCGGCAAATAGAGGCAGTCGATATATACCGCTGCCAATTGAGTTGTCACATCAACATGAATGATGTGTAGAGCGGTGAGTTGTTCATTTGAACAGGTGAGTTTGCTTTCAAGGACATGGAAAAATTTCTCCCCAAACAAAGACTAAAAGGAAATTGATAATAAGATAAAAAATGAAAATATATTTTTTTAAATGATGTGATCCATTATGATAGGGGATCCAGGGAGTAATACTGCACAAGATTAAGTCCTATATTGTTTTCAAGTGTTGGCACCTGATTGGTGGGAGGCATAGGCTAGAAGAGGGCTCATAGATAAAGGGCTGCGATAACAATAAGATCATAAGCAAGATAGATAGAAGAGAGGGAGAGAGGAACAAAGACTGGGAGATGGAACGCACCTGCAACCAGATCACCCCAGCTGCTCCCGCATAGCGCTGAGAGCCATTCCAATCAGCGGCATAATCGCGACATCATTGCATGGTTTCATAAGCTCACCTACTCCAAGCACAGAGATGAAAACAAAATGTATGCACTCTGCGGTCACAAGCACCATGTTAGTGAGGCTTGGTCTGTGGACGCAAGTCACGGCGCTGTAATGGCATTGGCTGGGCTCCAAAGACATTCTTCATCAATCATTTGTATTCAGAATTAAAGCTGCATATGATACCTTTTTTATTGTAAAGATTTGACTTTTAATTTCTAAGCACAAGTCATTTGTCTTCCCAAGTACCAATGAAACAATCAGCATAACAATTTACCCCTTGGACGCGCTGATACAACTGTTATTTCATGCCAGTGTCTACTCTTGAGTTAAAATATATATATATATGTACACAGCAAAAAACAAAGGTTGCCCAAACTTGGAATTTGGATATTGGTGCATCTCTTAGCTATAGTATCCTCTTGTGTCAATTAAACCACTCTCTTCATGTGGTAAACCTATAACCCATGTTTTCAGACATATTTAAATTTAATGTACAACTACATACAATATACTACGACATCTATGCCTCAAACTCATCACATACAGCAGGATTCTGTCCCCCACATCAGCCGATCCCTAGCTGCGAGAGGAGTGTCTGGAAAGTGGCGAGCTAACTCTGACTGTTAACCTCCCATCCATCAGTAGTGAGAGCAGGCGTGACACACAAAACCTGCTTCTTCCATTAGAGCCTTGACAGAGCCTAATGCCTGTCACTACAGTCTCTCTTCCTCACTCCCTCTCCTTGTGGCGATAATGAAGTGTTTCTCCTCCTCCTGTACCTACGAAGAAAGCCGCCAAAATAACAAAAAGCTTCGGAAATATATATATTTATATTTTTGTGTTACCTTCAATGCTCTGCCTGCTTTGTTCTTCCCTCAATGCCCTCCCTGTTGAGACACTGGGGGACCCACATTGGCAGTAGTTTGAATTAGCACACAGACACACAGGGATGAAAGACCAGCTCTTATTATGGCCTAAACGCATGAGCACACTTCTGGGAATTGAGATGGCTAAATGAGCTCCGCAAACCGAGCGCTGTCTTTTCTGGGCTGTTGTTTTGCTCTTTTAAATAATTGACAAGGCTGCGCTAGTGAAGACAGGGACAAATCTGCTGAGTTAATATCTCAGCCAGAGGAGTTTTAGCACCAAATGCTATCAATCCCCCTGTATATGGAACTGTTGCTGCCATGACAGTTCATAAATCTTATGTAACCCCAGCGCAGCGATATAACAAGTACATTCTGCCACCATGTTTATTGTTCCTCTATCGAGCTGGCAGAGCATGACATCTGCTGTATTTACCCCGCAGATTAGGTGCCATTTACCAACACTTTAATGTCAGCCAGGTCTCAGCATCAGGGAAGGGGACAGATTAGCATGATTGCTGAGGGCACACTTGGGGCTGTATCGGCCAGCCGAGAAATAAGAGATGTGGTTTTAGTAAAGAGTTGGAGCTGTCACTGTTGCAGGCATGGTGTAGATCTTCAGTGATCTTAAATATTGGGGGTGTTGGGGCAGAGCCGTAGCACTGTTGCCTGTCAAGACTGCAGCGTCTCCGCATTTTCCTCTCCCATGGGAACAGAGTGGTGTGTGATTGAGGCGTTGACTGGGAGCAGAAGCTATGAGACACAGCATGCGCGATATAGTGAATATCTATTAGCCTGACAGTTTGTTTGTTTTCTTGCATCTTTTCCCTTTTAATTTTTTTTGGATTGGAAGCAAAGTAGGGTGCAGCGCTATCTTCAAGGTCCCCTGCCAGCCACAGTTTCTTTGAAGCCTCTCTTAGAAAAAGAAAACAGCTCTTGGTAGCCAATACATTCGCGGCCAGCTTGTGTTCGCAAATGTATTGGCTACCAAGAGCTGCATGCAGTGCCAGGCAAATAACAATATACATGTACATGTGTTGAGGTATAAACTATATATACTTCTATATAAACTCCCAAAACCTACTTTTTTAAATCACAACCAGGCCCAAAAGGATAAACAGAAGAGAAATAACAATCTGTTGTCATCATTTTCACAACACAAAGGTGCCATGTTCCCCACCATGGCAGAGAACAATGGCAAGCCTTTCTCATTGAAATGCATCCCTGCAGCCCTGAAGGGCTAAGGTGATTGGAATGTAGAGCAACCAGCTACCGCTCTCTCCCTACACTTCACTACACTAAACCTCATCCATTGGAAAGCAGGGTCTCCCCGGGCCTTACAGCACAATCACATCTAAACACACCCCTCACAGTCATGCTACATGTACTGCGCGCCACACTCCGACCTGACCATGCCGGGGCTCCTGTGCTCTTGACCAAGCGTGGGGGATAATTAACAGCCTTATCTCTGGCACGCAAAACACCACCTGGCACTTTCGTCGTGAGCTGAAAGCCCAGTTCTTATGATGCCATGGTAATCAGCTACTCTCACAACACAAGCCTAGAATGGTTGCTCTTGGCGAGTTCCAGCGCTGAAGAGCAACCCTCGTATGAGAAGGAAAAACATGAACAGATGACAAGGATTTCACTCCATTTCCAAGTGGAGAGGGAGAACGGGCGAGAGAGTACTTTTTCGCACCAGAAATAGACTTGTGTTGACTGACAGTAGTCTGCTAACACAGCCATTTTTTATTTCAATTTGAGGAGCTGTGGGAAAATAGAGGGCAACGTAAAATGAGTAATTCTAAATAATTCTTATCCCCATTGTATGAGCTTTAATAAGGTCAACGCATGCTATGAATTACTCTTCATTTAAGTAGCAAAACGGTGCTGTAAATTACTACATTTAAAAGCGCTTTAAGACAATTGAGAAAGGATTTAAATGCAAAAAGATAAGTGGTTGGAGAAAAGATCTTAATCTGTCCCATATCCTATATTCTGTAATTACTCCATCTGTCTCTCTGTCCTGCCTTTTAAAAGAACACGTATCCCTTCCTCTCTTTCACTCTCCTTTGGACTCTGCAGTAAATCCTCTTGTCCTCCTCAAACCATTATACAAGACAACATCTGGTGGCTGCTTGTTTCTCATTGTTTCCCTTTTAAACACACACACACACACACACACACACACTGTTTTAGGTTTCAGGAATCCTCAATTATAATAATTAGAGGATTAATATTTTATTTTATATTTTATAATAACATCTAATAGTAGCGTCTTCTTCATAACGTGGACACACAATCCGAGAAGACTACAGCAGCACTAGACCATTAACCTTGCATTTTGAAGCCAGAGCTCTGCGGGGAGTATTTTCAATCACACAGGCCACTTAAAGCATATCATTGCAGAGTAGCCTTACTGCATAGTATTAATCTTCCCAGGTCGCTGTGCAACCTGGACCAGGACTGTCCAACTGACATCCACTAGCCAGGTGCCCTCACGGAAGCTGCGGCACAGTTTGACATTTCCCAGAACACAGACACGCCAGCTATCACAACCACTCAGCTCCAACCAAACTGCTTCATTAGCCTGTCTGATTAAAAGCACAGTGCGGAGTGCACGGGGCTGTAGAGTGAGGAGTAGAGAGGAATGTGAGCCACTTAGCACTGTGGGAGGGGCTGGTGAGTTTCAATCCAAAACAACATTGTTTTTGCAATGGTTGTTTAAACCTCGAGGGGAATTCCAGACACCACCTGTGTTCCATTAGGCTCAGGGAGCAGCAGGCCGCCTCAGCTCATGTGAAGCAATGGAGCACGGGGGGGGGGGGGGAAGACAGGAGCCTCTGAAGTATTATTCCCCCTTGACTGTTTTTAATCTCACCTAGCAGCCACAGACTTTCATTTGAAACCGGGATTCAAATGGCTACGCAGGAGAGCCCGTTAGCCATTGTTTTAACGCCAAACATCTAGGAGTAAATTAATTCTTAATGTGACATGGATGGAGATTGGGAATAATCTGAAGCATAATAAACAAGAGGAATCAATGGAGTCACAATTGGTTACTGTGTAAATGTCACACAGGAGACTGCTTGTGCATATTTAGTGTGTAAGTGAGAGAGAGCATGCGTGCTCTTACAAATGAAAAAGCACACGTGATCGCGTGAAGTTCATGTGTTACGGGCGCGGACCTAATCTTTCAGCCAAACCCAAAATACATTGCAGGAGAATAGCAAATTCTAAGGTGACCCACTATTTTCTGTTCACCCTTCCCATCAACCTTGGCTCCATCTTGCCATGATCTACTACTCTTCGTCTTGAGCTGTTGCAAACTCTCAATGCCAAAAGGGCACATGCCCAGGTGCTGGTTGTGGCTGAATTGCTGTCCTCAGCACACAAAGGCAGTGTCGCCGGGGGAGGATGGCTCAGGAGCTGTCACAGTAACAGGAGAACACCTGGGATTTCTGTCGACAGTCTCCCAAACTGTCTCGCCCTCCCTCCTGTCTCCTATGATCAATGGCATTCTCATTGACATTGACCTTTAAACTCCAATTAGCCACTTAATCAGAAATTAATTATTAATATTACAAAAACCAACAGGGCTTAGGTTGTTTGTCACTTTCACCTCATTATCATCTGCTAATGGCCATCCTTGCATCTAATTTCCACAACAAAGGCGAGGTGATGATGTTTGCAAAAATATCTGGTGATTTTTTTTCTTTTCTTCTAAAGGGCAAGCCAAGATGGAGATAGATGCTTTCTCTTTTCCGATGTACAGTATGTTCTCCGTTACAACGCTGTGTGGATAGAGATGTTTCAGCTGCATCTACAGGCGGTTTTAGCTGCATTGCAAGTGGAGGACAGCATCCACTTGCAATCCCAGAGTCCTCCTATCCTAATTCACTGTGAAATGGTTGACAGGAAGTGTGAAAATGGCTCTCAGAGAAACAACAGTTTGTGACTTGTACAACAGTCGGAGCTGCCTTCTTCACACACTCCCTTGTTAATTATTTTCCATCTTCTGTTAAGTGTCTTGTTGTGAAATAGTGCCAAAGGCTTCCATGGAAAAGCCACTGAGCTTTGGGTAATAAATAAATGGCTTTTGGATTTGAACAATCTCTTTTGGCTAAATGAGCTGTTTGGCATGCACTGACAGAGCCAGGGGTGTATTGCATAGCGGTGTAATAAATGTGACTCAGCTATCCAATAAGTGGTAATGTTCTGTCAATTACCCTTGATGCGCTTCTTTATTGGCTAGGTCTGCAGACTACAAATAGGCCAATCAGTTAGTTTGAAAGTTTTTGGTTTGCTTACCCAATTACCTCAGAGGTTATGGAGAAGTAAACCAATAAAATAATAATGTTCGCATTAGTTTGTGTGAATATTTGTTAGAGGGCCTAGAATGTTTTCATCGTTGCATTTTTGTTAGTTAGTTCCACAGCGAACAACACTGCATTCATTTTAAAATAAAATATTATAAAATTATACTAACAAGACCACAAAGTTAACAGAAATTGCTGAGGCAGGTTATCGAGAGAATATAAAACAGGATAACATGAACAGAACATGCATTCTGTTTTAAGCAGAACTCTCAGAAGCACTCAATGATCCCTAATTGTGGCCTACATTTTACATCATATTACTGTGACAGATGGGCATTCACTGCTCTTGTTCAAATTCATGTGGTGATAGGAACTCACTTGCATGAGGGCTTGCCTCGGGCTGCCGCCTCCAACGCCTGCTCAGTACAGACTGCTGTTTGTCTTTTAGTGACAACGACGAATGCAAATCTCCTTTGACTTCCCCTTTGCTTAATGTATCAACACAGGGTAAGCATCACTCAGGGAGAAACATCTGGTTCTTCCCTGATAGGCGAGCACCACCTCTTGCCCTGCGAGGATTTGCCTGTTAATTGATTAGTGAGCCACTTTGAATGTTTTGAAGACTCGGCCAATGTCACGATGGCTAAACAGCCTCCTGAGGCCCTATCGCTGGTCCCGAGAGAGGGACTTGAGGCGAGAGAGCCGGAGAGCTGGAGAGCTGGGGCCACAGGTGTTTTTTCTGAGCTGCATATACTCTCCCACTAAGCTTATTATAGTATTGGCCAGTCCAATTCACTGGCCTCACTAGCCCCGCCCTGTCTTGCTAACGGTGGATAATGGTAAAAATTGTAAACTCAAGCGAGCAGTGCCCTTAAAAGCCTAAAAGCCCTTATCAAAACTGTCATCAAAACATTATCTTTATTAAATGTTCATAACAAATGCTTGTTTGATTTTCCAACAAAGGGAAATGAAACGTTGAGAGAACAATATGGCTTTGTTTATGAACATCATATGTAAGACACAATATCTATTAGTTCAAGCATTCTAACAATGAGCGCAGCTGTCAGTTTGCGAAGTTATGAAGCTTACGGGATCTGCAGTGTTCCCACAATCCCCTTTGTTCTCTCAGAGCAAAATGGCATTATAGAATTGTTTCCCACCACATGACATGAATCCACGTGTGTGTGGATTGGCATAGCCAGATCGATGCACTGCATAAATGCGTGTCGGTGTGTGGATGGCGGATGGCGTGCAGACAGATGTGCTACTGTAGCATCACATCAAGCCTTACATGAACACTCCTACAAGCCTTGGTGGCATGCACCATAATTATAGCACATCACAGCCTTTTACATTTAGTAGACAGCTCATCTCTGGTCCTCTCTAGCTCAGAGCTGATCTGACACGTCGCTTGGGTGACTTTGGATGAATATGAGTGAGAGAGAAGCAAGATAGAAAATGAGAAGATAAACAAAGATAGAAACAGACACTCTAGGCCACCCACCCACAGTGGGTGTGTGTGTGTGTGTGTGTGTGTGTGTGTGTGTGTGTGTGTGTGTGTGTGTGTGTGTGTGTGTGGACATTTAGGAAGTATATAGACAC
>JAODLI010065789.1:0-14721 GCA_027575585.1 Percopsis omiscomaycus
ATAAACACACATGGACCTAACGGATTTCCAAAAATACACGTAAAATCGGTTTTGCGTGGGACGGCCCCTTTAAAAATATAAACAATATAAATATATATACACAGTATGTAAGTACAGTACGATCATTAATGGCTCAGAAGAAATTATAGACTACTTTCCTCCAAGACATATGAAACTTGACATGCATGCATCAATCCTGAAAAAAGAAAACTCAGTATAGGAGATGTTTAACACACTAATTTTAAGCTCATTGAGGCAAATTCATTATGCATTAAAGGTGATCTCTACATGCCTTTTATTGTCTGTGCCTGTGTATGTGTATATGTATATGTGTATATATATATATGTGGGGGTGTGTGTGTGTGTGTTTAAACATTTACATTTACATTTACAGCATTTAGCAGACGCTTTTATCCAAAGCGACTTACAATTACTACATTTGTCAACAATTACATGGTGCTATTACATGGAGCAGGCAAGGGCCAGGCAACCTGCTCAAGGATGACCACAGGCAAGCCAACTCCGGGGCCCGAACCCACGACCCTCTGGCTGAGAGTCCAACACCTAGACCACTATACAGTATATAGGCTACACCGGATGCACTGGATATGCTATGCTATGATATGAGTACATCCAGTATAGTAAATACACTAGCAATATTGAAGATTTCATATTTATATTATCTTGAAGCTTGTCATATATGCTATCTCACACTATAATTACGTAACTTGTACGTCACCTACAGTGAGTAGCCTACAGTTACAGTTATTGAGCAGGTGTTTCAGGCATTGAGGCTTACGGGGCCTGCAGGTGATCGAACCCATGACCATTCGTGCTAGGAATTCTGACCACTTGACTATATCCTCCTTCTCCACGCACACTAAATATTATACATATTAACCGGTATTAGGCTACTGCGTGTCTCTGCTCGCATGGCCACGTCTGATATCTGCTTAGGCTTAGGAGGAGGAGGATTGAGATAACCAAGGGCATCTCCGATGCGAGTACGTGACCAGACAGTCTGAGGTCTCGCGCTGACATTGATCTCTTGGTTGAGGTTGTCCCTCCACGGCTCGCAAACAGCCGCCACATATGTTATATGTAAAGGGATGCGACGGCAGAGCTGCTCTGGGCGAAATCCGTCCCGACAACGCCACAGCGTGCTGACAAAGTACAAATACAACAGTCGATCCACCTAACACCCTAAACGTTTTAAGACGCTTGTCACAAGATATGACTCATTCTATCCCTGTCCTGTTGATTGGTTCGGTGGGGACATTTAAACCTGGATATAAGAGCGAATAATTAATTATTATTAATTAGCCTACATATTACGTCTGATCTGGAGTCACATATCTCTATCACTGCTATCTATCAGAGCACATGTAATAATGGTAACAATAGTAGTAGTAATAATGACAATAATAATAATAAGCCTGATAATAATAACGGTTTGCTCTCCATTCCGGGGGTGCTGGAACGAGCCGTTGGCCATCTATTAGCTCTGAGAGCCGCTCTGCGCACAGACTTACGTCGCCACGGAGATGAGAGGAATGGGTGTGTGTGGGGGGGGGCGGTGGAGTTTTGCGCTAGTGTGTGTGTGGATGAAGTGGCTGGATCCTGAGCGCGCACCAGGGCGGGATGTAGCGCAGCTCTCCAGTGGCGAGGAAACACACCCGTCAGACGCGCGCACAGCAGACCGAAAAAAAAAAAATAAGAAGAAAAAAACACACCACAGCGCGGACAAAGGAAAATATGGTCGCGCTGAATTGGATCCACCTCAGACGGCTAACGGGATGGATGAGCATCCGCCGGTTCACCTAATGGGGAGACAAATTAGCCCACTTTAATGCGGTGGTGGGTTTCGAGTCACGGCGAACTGAGAAGACGGAAAACTGCGTTTAATCCGTCTGCAAACCCTCTGAGCTTGCGATGGCTGCCGCGGGGATACGTAACTGTATAGGAAATCATGTGCCTTTTTATTTTCTCGTATTTTACTTATGTTGTGGCCTTTCTTTCGAACAACTGCGATACTCTATTACGGAAGAAATAGAAAACGGAGCTCAGGTCGGCGATCTCGTGCAGGACTTAGGCTTGGATATTCGAAAGCTCGCCAGCCGAAAGATTAAGGTAACCTCAAGCAGCGGCAAACGCTACGTGATTGTCAACCCCAAGACTGGGAAACTCTTCGTCAACGAACGGATCGACAGGGAGACGTTATGCGACCTGACGAGCACCTGCCTTATACATTTGGAGGTGTTTCTCGAAAACCCCTCCGAGCTGCACCACATCGAGGTGGAGGTCATGGACGCAAACGACAACGCGCCGCAGTTCCCCAGAGACGAGTACCAACTGGATATCACAGAGTCTGCATTGCCGGGGTCTCGTTACCCCGTTGAAAATGCAGAGGATCTGGACGCGGGGCCTAATTCGCTGCGCCTCTACCAGCTCAGCACAAACGACCACTTCGCGTTGGTCTCCAATAAACCCTCCATGAATGCAAAGCACATCGAGCTCGTGCTCAAAAAACCCCTCGACCGCGAGCAGACGCCTTACCACCAACTGATTCTCATCGGCTTGGACGGCGGGACGCCAGAGAAAACGGGCACGGCCACGATCAACGTGCGTGTGCTGGACTCCAATGACAACGTCCCGCTGTTCGACAGCTCGGTGTACAAAGTCAAGCTGCTGGAAAATTCGCCAAAGGACACGCTGGTGATTAAGCTGAACGCGACCGACCTGGACGAGGGCACGAACGGGGAGGTGTACTACTCCTTCAGCAATTACACGCCCGAGAGAGTCCGCCAGATGTTCTCCATGGACACCCACACAGGGGAGATCCGCGTGAGGAGCAACGTGGACTACGAGGACACCAACTCCTATGAGATGTACATCCAGGCGATGGACAAGGGCCCCGGGGCCGTGGCAGCGCACTGCAAGGTGGTGGTGGAGGTGGTGGACGTGAACGACAACGTCCCGGAGATCGTGCTGTCATCTCTGTCCAGCCCCGTAAGGGAGGACGCCCGTGCCGACACGGTCGTGGCCCTCATCAGCGTGACCGACCGGGACTCGGGCGCCAACAAGCAGGTGAGCCTGGAGATCCCGGTGGGCCTGCCATTCCGGATTAAGTCGTTCAGAAATTACTACACCCTGGTTACCTCAGCCTTCTTGGACCGTGAGACCACTGATGCCTACAACGTCACTCTCAGTGCCACGGACGGCGGCAGCCCACCGCTGTCCTCGCGCAAGACCATACAGGTGGACGTAGCCGACGTCAACGACAACCCGCCGCGCTTCGAGCAGACCTCGTATACTGTGTACGTGCCGGAGAACAACGCGCCTGGCGCGTCCCTGTGCACCGTGGCGGCGCTGGACGCTGACGTCCGGGAGAACGCCCGCATCACCTACACGGTGCTCAACGACAACAACCACGGCATCCCCGTCACCTCCTATGTGTCGGTGAAGGCCGACACAGGTGAGGCCTACGCCCTGCGCGCCTTCGATTACGAGTCGCTGCGGGAATTTCACTTCCAGGTGAAGGCCCAGGACGGGGGCATCCCCCCGCTCAGCCGCGTTGCGACCGTCTACGTGTATATCATGGACCAGAACGACCACGTCCCACAGATCGTCAGCCCGCCCGGCAACGGCACGCGCTCCCTGGAGACGGTACCCAAGAACGCGGAGCCTGGTGCCCTGGTGACCAAGGTGGTGGCGTACGATGCGGACGCGGGCCCCAACGCCTGGCTGGTGTTCGCACTGGAGCAGCCGGCCGCCGAGCTGGACCTTTTCAAGGTGAACGAGCACACGGGTGAGGTGCGCACCACCCGCAGGGTGCTGGAGGACAACTGCACCTCCTTCACGTTGACGGTACTGGTGAAGGACCATGGCCAGCCTGCCCTCTCCTCCACCGCAACCATCAACGTGGCCGTCATGGAGGTGGCGCCCAAGCTGACGCCAGACCCCAAGCGAATCATCCGGCCCCACAGCGCATTGCTCTTCTCTAACATCACGCTCTACCTTATCGTGGCCCTGAGCGCCACCACCTTCGTGTTCCTGGTCACCGTGGTGGTGCTGGCTATCGTCCGCTGCCATGCCTACTGCACCCAGCCGGGCTCCTGCTCGCCCTGCTGCATGTCACAGAAGCCTCCACCTGACGGCGGCAGCGGAAGCGTTAGCGCCGGCGGCGGTGGAGGTGGAGGAAATGCGGGCAGTGGGCCGCAACCCAACAACAACGTGGTGCTGCGACGGGACCTCAAGGTTGAGCCCCACTACATCGAGGTGCGCGGCAACGGCTCCTTGACCAAGACCTACTGCTACAAGACCTGCCTGACCGCCACATCCGGCAGCGACACCTTCATGTTCTACAACACTGGCCGGCCCATCAGCGGAACTTGGGGTAGCGGGGCCGACCGCTTCTTTACCAGCAACAGCGGGTTTGTGCGTCGACTGAGCATGCCAGACGCATCGCTGCAGATATGTCCAGAGGTGAGTGATACCCTTCAAAAATATACAGTCGATTCAGGACAACGTAATGGTGCTCATATCCTGAATTTAAGAATGTTGTACTGTATTAGCCTACACAGAACTTGACAATATATAAACCTAGGCTATATATAGCCTAAGAACGAAAAGTAAACACCCTAGCCAAGCCTACTGCAGTGTTCCAAATAACAGCCAGTACACAATAGTGTAGTTAATATTGTAGGCCTAAAGGTATTGTATTTTTTGTGCAAATGACAAATGCAGTTGCGTCGCGTCTAGGCCCTCCTACTCCTAACCCAGCAGCAATATATGTGTGACTTTCTCCCTCATTAAGCTTTTTTAAGACTTCTACATGTTCTTCTAGTGAATGGGCCCTTTCAGACACAACGCGACAACGGCACCACTGCGCTCTGTAACCGATTATTTGCAATGGCTTACGCCATGCAATGACGGTTTTGTACTGTGTTCCACTAGGCGATGCGCGCTGTGATGAATACTTGCATGGCCAATAGAAACGAGGAAGCTAGAGAGGCACGGAAGGCAAAGCTAATATTGTGTGTGTCTGAATCGGTCTGAATTTCTTCAATTATTCAACACAAGTTTACGCTTGTATCAATACATCGGGAGGAAAACCCTATCTTGAAATCACAATAATAGGCCAGTAGGCATATCAGGTGTGTTTTACCAATCAGGTAGCTTGTAGGTAGGCAATATGGGTAGCCTATATGGTAAACAGAGCTAGACAGACGGATGCATGTTCGTTGCTTGAAAGGGCTTTAAGGGTCTTTGTTGGCCTGGGCATTTTCTTACACTCTCCCAGTGTTTAAGGCGCAGATTGCAAGTTTCGCAGGTGTTTTATGTGAGCTTTGACTGGTATCTGGCTCAATGTAAACAATATGCAAATTGGTAGATTAAACAAAAATGCCTGTGCCTTTAGGCTATTTGAAATGAATAACATTATAACATTCAGGTTAGGACCATGTAACTTGTTGTTATTATCCCAATTGTGCTTATCTGAAGTGAGTTGCCATAGGAAACCATTCATTTTAAATGGGACCAGCTGCGCACTATGCCATAAAGCGGAATGTGCTATTATCCGGTGTGCCGTAATGTAGATTTGACTGTATATATTTATGTGCCTTAATTTACACTCTGTGGCTCTGAGGGTCACAAGTTTTTTTTAAACTTGTGACCCTCAAAATAGGTTGGTTATAGAATCCCCTAATGCATGCACACAGGTTTGGAGGGAACCCTAGATGTATAGGACCCATATTGAGAACCACAAAAGAAGCTGCAACACTGTGAACTCAACTCATTATTAGAGAGTGTTGGTAGTGGCTGGTAAAATAAATCAAAACAATGTAAAACTCTCCTTTCTTGCTCTATGTTAGGATCAGGTCTTAGACAGTTTAAGATCTTAACGTGTATAAGCTGTAAAAATCATATTTTAGGACTGAAACACAATGTGAAAGGGAAGTTTGTCCTAACTTGGAAACAACCCTGGGGACTTTTAAATCAATAGCCTCCTAGACTGTGTTTGGTAACTACTGACCACATAGTTAAGAGCTAGGTTACCAAAGTAACTGAGTAATTTGCACAGAGTAGCCTTGTAGATAAAACCACACAAGTCTAACTGTCTACGTGTAGCTAGAGAAGGCCATTCCGCCATTTTGTATATACTATAAGGATGGGAGGATGATCTGGCATTTGTGAAAAAGCGCAATGCTGCATAGGAGGCAGAATCTAGTTTTCCTAGCAGAGAGGATGCTGCATGCATGTACAATAGATTCTTATAGTCAATCACAGATAAAATGGTGAACAAGTTTCTTTCTAGCTTCAATAAAGAAACAGGACCTAATTTTGGCCCAAGTTTCTTTAAAAGCTTACAGTACCTGTGTGTAAGCCATTGAAAGTCAGCTTGTCGTCCATCCATATACCAAGATACTTATAACATGTTACCCTTTCAATGGCTGCCCTCTTTAGCTCCTGCCAAATCTCTAAGGGGGACAATTGCTGCGATGATGGGCCATGGCTAAGGTGACCCATTCAATGGGTAAATTAATCCAAGTAAGCTAGCTAACTTGTCTTTACACATTGCATTTTACAATTTGTTTTTTTCTGGTCACCTCACGTAGCAATACCAACATGTACCACTAGATGGCAAACAACATAAGACAAGGAGAGAGAGACCTGCTTTACTATTAATCAAATAAAACTGAGTTAAGTCTTCATTGTCAATATCTTTAATAATCAGTTTGGCTCACAGTGATCATCAACAGGTGGGTTGCCATTCGTCAGCTCACCCTAAAAGACACTGTTGTATATAAAGGCAACTGCTTTAGCATTAATCCCTACACCTGAGGGCTGTTTCACAAAACCAAGATGGCGGATTAAATCGGGATTTTCCAGATATCCAGAAAGCAGGAGTACATAAATTGCCATGGTAATTTATTCTGTGCAGCTAGCCTGCTCCAGACCAGCCAGGCTTAGTTGATTCTGGCGCCTTATCTGTTCAGTCAGCGGTCATGCCGATCAGAAACCAATGTGTTTTTTCAGTTATTCCATTTTCTTATCTATGCGTTTTGCATAATTTTTTTCAGCCTGCATTAAAATACCACAAATACATATTGGCATTCAGTCCAGTACTATTATTATTTTAACATTATGATGGTAGCCCACCATTATGCACTTTATCATTATCCATGTGGGCATTGTTACTGTTCAATTGTGTTTTTGAAGACTGCTATTGTTCTAAATTTGGGTCCGGTTCTCCACTACTTAATAGATTCTGTAACATATGTTAACCAAAATAGGCCATTACAACTATTATTGCCTGAATGCACCTCTGTTTATTCACACAAGCCTTATTACAGGCATCAAGACGAACATTAACAGCCTCGCATAGCCTGGCACGGTGGCCACATATTCACACACACACACACAGCTGACAGACTCAATAGCATCATTAATTAAGCGTATAGGCCTACACTGTGGACTGCACTGAATGATTGATCCAGCAAAAAAGAAAGCCTTCTGATTGGGTGGGCCAGTGTCAAGTGGGTGCGCCGGGAACCACCCAGGCCCACCCTTGGCAACACATCTGCCACTAACACGGCAATAAGCCTATGTGTGAAATTATTTTAGGCTAATATTGTAGATATTCCGTTGGGTTTTGCTCAATATGATGTTAATTGGCAGATCAATTGGCGTGCTGCAGTTGAATATCTAAGTAAGAGACGCCCTCTGTCCCAGACGAAACCTTAAATACTGTGTGCAGGACGCAAGATAATTTAATAATTATAATATGACCGGGTGGTGAACTATCGCTTTGTGTTAGCCAGATACAATGGCAGAGAAAAGAAAAACGCTAGTAAAAAAAATAGTAGTATGTACACATATCATATAGAAGTACAATTTTGGCTGTATTATTTGAGTCCCCTTCAAAAATTACTGGAGAAATTTTATGTTTATTGTCCCCCCCAACTGTTGGGGGGGACAATGTTGTAACCACGCCCATGGTTACAACATTGACTTCCACTGTTTTCCTCATAAGCCGACCGTTTGGTCTCTTCAAGAAAGTATTTTACGCATAATAATAGGTGCATTTATCTGAAATACTTAAACCTGGCTTGACATAGTCGCTCTTTCTGAGCCTGGTTTGGCCTTTGTGAAACTGATAAAGCCAGGATGCACTGATCACACTAGGTCAAGCCTAGCTTTTTCTCTTATCTTGGATTTCTAAATTTGGCTTGTGTGAAACAGCCCTCAGGTTACATATGATGTAAACACATTAGTGCAAGCCCCAAAGAGATTTCATTGCCGTGCCTGCACAAAAAAATCTCCTTAACATGAATGTCTATCAGAGCTATCTGGGCGCAAATTTCCTCCCCTCCCTTTTCCCCTTTGGTGGTGCGTCGCTTGATCGCCCTAAGTAAGAAACCTCCCCGGATTTGAGCTTGTTCAGGGAAATCTGCAATAATTTAAATGCAACCTGGAGCTCATCAACACCTGAATGAGGGAGGGGGCACATGTGTAGATGACTATCATCTGCATAAAGATGCAACTTGGCTGGATGCATTCTACTGTATTTCCTTAGTGATTTAGAAAAATAGAGAACAAAATCGGTGCCAAGATCAAGCCCTTACTGATATGCTGATGTGTAATTAGGGCCATTAGGGCTAAATTAGCCCTAATGGCCCCTGATGTTATTATTTTAACAGAATGTGTTTACTTACGATGATGGTGTATGGCCTATTTAGCTGTTGACTTGTGTCTGCTTGATGTCTGTAAATGTAAATGTACTATACTCATCCCTCTACAAAACCATTAAGTTAACACTTTTCTCCGCCCCTCCCCCTACTTTTTTTACACTGCCCTCATAGTTCTCTGACAAGGTCTGTACTCTGTACTAGAGGACTACATTGGAGTTAGGGTCCCGTGGGACCCAATACAAATTTCGCAGGCAGTTTTAACTGAGCATTTTTAAACGGCATTTTCAGATTTCTTCACTTGGGAGATTTCTTCACTCGGTTATCTATCTACTGTGCAACAGTATTTTAGGTATTCCACATACACCACCACGTTGGTTTTCTAGTGCGGTTTGGTAGGAAGCCTGCTGTCACAGCACTGCTGTCTCTGTAGTCAGTGTGATGTTCGTGGAGGCTGTTGGTTGTGTCAGGTCTTTTCCATTCCCAAAAACACTGTCAGCGTGAATGCTCATGGTCACATTCTTTGTTCTTTTGTTGCTCAGCTCTCACGCCACATTAGCGTCACATTTGATGATGGGGGGGGTTGTGTTTCCATTTGACATTGTCATCACAAACCCTCAGAGAACAACAAACGTTATCTCTACTGTATCTTTCACTCACTAACCTTGGCATAGCTGGGCCAAGGGTGGCGCCATGGCAACATCGTGTGGGTGTTTGTGTGTGTGCGTGTGTTGGGTTGTGTGCAAACTTAGTCTTTGTGAGCTCACCTGCCGCTCCTCTGCAGTAATGCAATGTTTCACATCCGTACTGTTGCAGAAACCTGCACCTGGGACCTGCTGGAAGGCTGCAGTCCACTTTACAGATCACTGGAAGTAATTAGCAGCATAATAGCTTCCACCAGGGACATCCCTATGGTAGATTGTCACATCAGCTATTGTCTGTTAACCACAGGGCTTCTACAATAGACACCTTTACACAGGTGTATGCAAAGTAGGGAAAATATTTTGTTATACCTTTAATTATAGGTTCTTTTAATGTACAATGCATTGAAAATGTATTGGTTTGTCTATACACGTGCAGCGCTATGACAAAATGGAACAGACCTGTCATTAACATTGGGAGCTACACCGCTGTTAACCCTACAAAGACACCTCTGAGATAATGCTAAAGCACCTGTCTATCCATGTCCTAGTGCTGTTGTGGTGTGTCCATTTTGTGACACGCATTTAGCATTAGCTGTCTCTACGCTAGCAAGTAGGGATGAAACGGTTACCAGTTTCACAATAAACCACGGTTAGTATTATCGTATCAAATCTTCAAAATTATCTTTAAAACTTATTTATTTAAGTTTATATAAAACACAGAAATTATTTCTGTGTGTATCAATACTTTTTGAACATTTTCAGCACATTTGAACAATACCACGATAATGCTGATAATTTTGGTCACTATAATCGTGATATGAAATTTTCATACTGTTTTATCTCTTGTACCTGTTTGTGTCAAAAGCATGCAAAGGGTGTAGTTGATCGTGATTTGTGCTTGATTTGTGTGGTGATGAGGTGCAGTTTGCATGGATCTTCTTTGTTGTCGAGGAATAAAATAATGAGCGATAAAACAGATCAAATATCTAGTTTATAGTTTAGTTTATAGTAGTTACCTGATTTGTTGCAAAACTGCACGAGAATCTGTGTGACTACAACAAAGATGTAGTATGTCAATATAGGTTGTTATGAGAACAGGGGCCCATTTAAAATGGTAGTGTGGACTAGAGATGTTAACAATTAATCGATGATCGATTAATTGGTCGTTAAAAATAAAAAATGTGGTCTATCACTTGAAATGTGATTGTTTTAATGGTGGTATCAAATAAAAATATGATATATTTGAAATATTTTTATATTTTATATGAAATATTTTTAACAACTGTTGCGTCGTCTTGAATTGTATCAATGCAGGGAAATATTTCACTATATGGCAGCAATGAGAAATTAGGCTATATACCAGTGGGTGTAATTTAACTATTTTTAGGAGACAGAAGACTAGCCTCACGCAGCCATACGCTGAATTGTGGTTACATGAGAAGCTGCTTTGCACAGTAGAGAGCGAGAGAAGAGAAAATTAAGCGTGCAAAGCAAACCTCTGCGATGCCGTGGTGAAAAGTGAATGGAGGGAGGTTCCCCTCTGTAACTGCAGTCTCTTCAGAGCGGATATTTTCAGCCGCTGGACTGACTGTCACCAGGCTGCACTCCTGTCTCACCTCTGAGCATGTTAACATGCTTATTTTCCTCTATGAAAATTTGTAGAATTTCTTTAGAAACACTACCACTTAATGTGAGGTTTTCTACATTTGTCATCATGACTTAGAAGACCATCATTGCTAGTACATTAGCAACACACAGAAACAAACTGAGCAAGACATACGTGGTAATGGGAATGGGAATGGAGTACATTCATCTGCCTGAGCAGGCTTGTGCCTTGAATATTTAGTTAGTATAGTATAGTTCACAAACATTTTGAGGAATTATTAATGTACGATTAAGGTGCATTTGTTAACCATGTAATACACATGATCTAATTAAAAATACATACATGATGATCATGTTATAGAGACAAGGGTGACTGTAAATACAATTAAACATTCATTCTATTTTCCCAACTGAAATAGCATTAGGAGCAGGAAAATGTTCATCAGACACCCAATTAATTTCTCTTTTTTACATTGCTGGCTGAAAAAAAACGTATTATTCATGCATGCCTACATACTGTACATTATATGAATAAAATGTATTTCATGTCAATATTATAACACAGATGGTTGGTAGCACAGACGCTTCTTTGGCTCATGCTAGCGGTGCTGGTTTGTCCTAACGGTCGTTCTACCCATCTGGTCTACAATCATAAGACCCTGCTGGACATGGGTTACTGGAATAACTCTACAACAACTGAAAAAATTGTCAATCCACCACTACCACCCCCACCACAATGGTGGTGCCAGACACAGCCGCCACGGAGAGGTGGCTCAGCAAGTGGTTGGGAGCGAAAACTCTGTGACTGGCTACATAGGAAAATGCATTAAGGACGAAACTGTCATGAAGCCCATCACCACACGCGTCAACCAGAAGCCGTGTCTGATGGCTGAGGTCCGCGCCCTGCTGAGAGCTCGAGATTGCCTTCAGAATGGGGGACATGGTGGCACTCAAATCAGCAAGGGCTGAGCTTTCCCATGCCATCAGGAAAGCAAAGAGTGAGTATGCAAGGATGATCCAGAATCACTTCTGTGACATCCGAGACACCAGGCATGGCAGGACATCCAGGTCATAACAGACTATAAGACCTCACCACAGGCCAACGACAGAGACTTCTATGCTCGGTTTGAAGCTCAGAACAACACGCTGGCGAGAAAGACACCACCTCCCCCCAGAGGAGCAGGCACTTTGTCTGGACTCAGCTGACTTAAGGAAGACCCTATCCAGTAAACCCACGGAAAGCTGCGGGCCCAGACAACATACCTGGCCACATGCCCAGGGACTGCGCCAATCAGCTGGCTAATGTCCTCACATACATTTTTACCATCTCTCTGAGCCAGGATGTCTTTCCAGAGAGCTTAAAATTGACCATCATCATCCCTGTGCCAAAGAAGACAACCACAACGTGCATTAATGACTACCATCCTGTTGCACTCACTCCTATCATCATTAAGTACTTTGAGCATCTGGTCATGGGGCACATCAAAGCTGCCCTCCCCACCTCACTTGACCTGTTCCAGTTTGCATACCGCTCTAACCGCTCCACAGACAACACCCTCTCCTATACACTGCACTCCACCTTTAAAAGTTAGAATGCTGTTCATCAAATTCAGCTCAGCATTCAACACCATCATCCGTCAGAAGCTGGCATGGAAACTTTCCCTGTTAGCCCTCAACACCTCCGTCTGTTACTGGATTCTGGACTTCCTGTCAGAGACAGTCCGGACCCTTCTGACATCTTTTGCAGCATCAAGACCATTTCTGCCAAGTTCTGCAACAGCTTCTTCCCCCAAGCTGTCAGACTTCTGAACGCCTTGCTGCCACCCACCCCATGAGCACCATGCTCATGTCCTTTCCCCCCTACCCCACTCTGCCCCGCTCCAGACACCCATACACACACACTCACCACTCAACTGGACTTACCCCATTGGACTCTCCCAAAGCACCACACTCACATACCGCCCCTCCAACCCCCCAGAGAGCCCCTACCACCCCTTGGACACTCCCACAACCCCTATTTATTGAAATTCTATACAATGTTCATATACTGTTTACACTCAGTTTATATACTTCCATACTGTTAATATATTGTGTGCACTTTTAATTCTCCAGTCACACCATGAGAAGTCCGCCTTTTAGATTGCTCTGTCTCGTCTAGTTACTGGTGTCTTGTGATGCATGTTTGTGTTGTGATTTTGTGTGTTAGCACTTGGGCCATGAGAAACGGCATTTCGTTCATTTGTATACTCTGTATGTGGATAGATGACACTAAACACAACTTGAACTTGAATTTGAGTTCCACAGCTACCAAATGACCAAATAAATAACTTCTGTCATTGCAACTCAGCGCCAGTGGATTTTGTACAATTATGTCATTTTAGCAGATAGGTTTATTCAAAGAGAGAGAGTTACAGTGACTACATTTAGTGTTAAGTAGCAGGTAGGGGTTAGACATCTTGCTTAACGATGCTTACAGTTAGGCTGGGCAGATTGGGGATCGAACCCACAACCTTTTGGCTGGGAGTCAGCCACCCTAACCTGTAGCATATTATTTGGCAGTTGTACGTAAAAGAAATACATATTTATTAATAAAATAATATTAATAAATATTTATTCTTATTCTGACACATCCTATGATTCATACATGTCTTACATGTTTAAACATTGTTCATGAATTTTATATAGTTATAGGGTCCGGTTGCCCTGGCGATGAGGGTTCTCACCCTTTGGATACGAGCCAGTCATTTGTGAAAGCTGCCTTGGTGCTTTCTTCGTCTGAGTAAGCTTCGCATTGTAGGTAGCTGTTGGGCTGCTTTGAGTATCAAATTTTAATAAAACTTCCACACAGATGATATCTCGATATCTCGATAGCTTATAGTTTAATTTACATTTACAGCATTTAGCAGAGGATTTTATCATTTGTCAACAGTTGAACTGGTAACCACCAGTTTTTGCAAGCAAATCACATTCTCCCAGAATAAGCGCAGCATTATTAAGATTACTTATTACACTTATGCATTTTTAGAACATTACTCAAGTACAAGTAATCATTCGCTCCTCAAAACAGTCAATAATTGCAATAATCAAAAGATATCATTCACTCTTAAAACAGTCAATGATTGCTAACAGCCTATATTCCGGCAAAGTGCTTAATAGTATAAGAGCTGATCTAACAGAGTAGAAAGGAGGACACTTTTTTTTATTAATAATTTTTTTTTATAAGGGAGGAAAGGAGGATAGAACAATGATCGTTATAGTGGGATTATAGTGTTTGTGGGATTGGTGCTATGAGGTAGAAAGATCTGTGGCAGAGGTACCGAGATGGATTTTAAAGAGGTGGGTTTTAAGTCTCTTGCGGAAGATCGGTAGTGACTCTGCTGTTCTGATGCTGCATTTTGGATTCGTTGTACGGGTCTGGTAGCAGAGGCCGGTAATCCGCCGAGTAGATAGTTGCAGTAGGTCTAGACGTGAGATTACTACATCTTGGACTAGGATCTGTGCCGAACATTTGTGAGGAACAGCCTTTGAACAGATATTGTAGAGGGTATATCTGCAGGCTCGGGTCGTTGTGGCAATGTTGACTGCATAGGACAGTTGATTGTTCAGGACAACTCCGAGGCTCTTTGCAGTTGGACAGGAGGACAGGATGGTGTTCTCAAGGGTAATGTACAGGTCCACTTGAGGGCAGTTCTTTGCCGGGAGATGGAGTAGCTCTGTCTTTTCAAGGTTGAGCTTGAGGTGATGCGAAGACATCCAAGCACTGATGTCAGCGAGACATTTAG
>JAODLI010065798.1:0-14720 GCA_027575585.1 Percopsis omiscomaycus
CTCTCACAGTCGAGAGAGAGAGAGAGAGAGAGAGAGAGAGAGAGAGAGAGAGAGAGAGAGAGAGAGAGAGAGAGAGAGAGTATGCAGACTTGGAGGGCATGACAGTTTTCTCATGAGCTAAAGCCTTCTTCTACCGCATTATGTCATAATTATAAGAATAAAAAGTAGCTCTGGATACTCAGGCATCAAGCAGAGAGCCTAATCTGCATATACAGCCATGAAAAAAATTAAGAGACCTCTCCCCATTTAAAAATATATCTTATCTATATACAATTACATTTATATTTAATACATATATATTTATATTGATATAATATATATACTTTTTCACATTTTTGATATTTATATTTATATTATTATATTTACAAGAATATGCAGTGGTCTCCAAATTTTTTCCATGGCTGTAGTGTAGTTCACCTCTATCTTGGACATTTTCATGTGTATTTCCCTGTCTTTGTGTTTTTGTACCAAAGAACAATTTATTTGCTCAGGTACTTTGTGTTCTGGCAAAATTCAGGGCCAAAATGAGCGAGAGTATAAAACTTGAAATAACAACAAAAAAATATCTTCATCAAGACAACCCGAGCCAGTTCCAGAGCTGGGGGTCAATTAGTGTCAATTAGTGTTGTGTTGCTCGTGAAGGATTCATTCTTTAGGAACCAATCTTTTATATGAGTAATGAGTAGTCTCATTGAGTGATTCGTTCATTTTCACGCATGCGCGAATGGAAACAGAAATTATTAGTTCATGACTCATAACTATGGGTCTTCGGGTTTGGGTCCTTCGTTCATTTGTCACGTGACAGCTGTATATGCTCAGCCCAAGCGGCAACATTCGATTCGTAGAAATTAAGCCAATAAGGAAGTGCCAAAACTTGCAGTTCCTCGAATGGCCACTTTGAGGCTGGCTCCAAAAGCCAGTCAATCCCCATGTTAAAATGTCCAACTTTACAGCAGAAATAAACATGTTTACAGCCTGGTACAAAAAACGGTTTTGGTCTCAATAGCTAGTTTCCCCGTTCATGACAACTGTACGGGGGGGATTTTTATATAACTCATCAATTTAAATGATATTAAGCCATCAATTTATCCATTCATTATACATAGCTGGGAGTTAGGCGGTAGTCTTACACTGCCAAGATGGTGACGGCCCGAGCCCGCCCACTTGGCTTCAAACCCGTTCTTCAGAAAATTTATGGTGACGTCACGGAGGGTTTTTCCACTTATTTGCAGTCTATGGCTCAGCCACAGGGCTGCTAAGCACAGGAAACAGAAATGATTAGTTCACGACTCATAACTATGGTTCTTCGGGTTTGTGTCTTTCGCTCATTTGTCACGTGACAGTTGTATAGGCATGTAGCCGTGCGCTCTTTTTTTACATCAACCACAAGAGGGCTAGAGCGCCGCACTTAGCCTATAGTTAAAATTAACGGAATGAATGAAATGACTCGAAAAAAACCAGTCAGTAAGTCAGTAAAAAGATTCAAAACTCCCACCACTAGTGTCAATGACAAGCATCGCTGTAGGGCCGGTCCAGACAAGACCAGGCTCACCAGTGCCTTAAACGTTCCCTCTCTATGTCAGTTTTAAACAGATGGTAGAGGGATTGTGTTACATTAATGAAAGGTCCCCGCTTCACTTGAGGTATCTGTCTTCTTGACAGTTCAGGTCCCTACTGAGGACTTATCAAAGTTTCCCCATCATTTTTAAAGAAGTTTTGTGTCATCTGGGTTGCTAGGAGCACTCATTTTTAACATCCTCAAGGCTGGGGGGCACAAGCAAGGGGTTATTATGACTCGTTAACCCCTCAAGGGGAATGGAAGTGTGTCATGAGATGGTCGCTGCACTGACACACACACACACGCGCGTACATGCACACACGGCATGGCTTAGGGCCGATGTTTTGTTCTAATATCCTTTTCACGTGCTTCTAGAACTTACCGGTTTAGAAATATGGCATGCCACTATATATACTGTAACATACTGGCATTCAAGGTTTAGGCTTTTAATGGCTGCTCTTTCTGCCCTTTACGGTGTTACTTAATCTTATGGTTTATTGTTGCGTCTCAGTCTCAGACACAACAGTGTCTCAGTCTGAATCATACTGTGTGGCAGTGAAAACCTTCTACTGTAGGCCTATGCGTAATTTTACGAGTTTTTGTCTACCCTAAACTTTACCCAATAAAGAAGTCAGTAAACATTTTCTGGTTAATCAAATGTTGCCGTTTATTTATAATTTCCCATACAGAAGAATTCACAGATGCTGTGTCAGCTTTGTGGCACTGTTTGCAGTTGTTTTTCAACTCCTTGTTGACGATAAAGAACAACCTTCCTCCTCTGACTTAGCAGAAAACGGTGAAAAATTCCCTCCTTGAACCCGCGCTATTGACCCAATTTGTTTAAAATACCTTTTGATCATGCGCCAAGTTATGACATTGATTTTATATTGTGCTGTTAATGGCTCTCATTTCATTTCAGTGATTTTGATAATCAGCAAACAAGGAAGCCGAACATAACTTTTTTGTGCGTCGTTTAAACTCAAACCCCAAAACAATAGAAAAAACTATGATATCATCGTTTACGGACTAATTAAAGTATAAAGTCAGATAAGAGTATATTTGTTACGGTACCAGACGTAACTCCTGTCTTTCCTTTGTGTTTCATTGTTTCCCTTTCTCCGTGTTCCCGTTTGTCCCATCTGTCTCTCCGTGTGTGTGTGTGTGTGTGTGTGTGGTGGGCATGGGCGTGGCACCACTCCCTCTCTCCCTGATTACGCTCCTGACGACACACCTGTCATCTATCTCTAATCATCACTGCAGTATATCTACCCCAGTCACTCGTCCGTTCCGTCAGCGACCCTGGTAGTATCTGAGACCTAGAATCGCTTGAGTGTCTTTTGGACTCACTCGTGTATGTTTTCCCGTCTTCTCTGTGCCCCGGCATCACGTTACCTTTCTGCCTGCTCCTGCGAACGCCTGTCCGCCTACCAACTACTTGTCAGCTCTGGACAACATCAGCGCAGTTTGCCTCCCCTGCCTCCCTACCCCCTTTTACAAATAAGTCCTTTTTGTGAAACCTATCTGCCTTGTCCGCAATCTGCTTTTGAGTCCGCATCCTGAATATCGTAACAATATTTGATTTGGATTCATTTCATGGTGTTCATTAGTGTTAGAGTTCTTGTTAAAGTATTCTCAAAGGAACAATCTTTGATAGTTATTTTTATTGCACCACCGTATGTTTTTAAACGCAACTGCACAAGGCTATAGAAGACTGGGCAAGGAGGGAGGGAGGCATTCTGTGCTGATATCATTGATGTTTGCCAGAAACTCAACCTTTCCACGCCATGTTTACACTCCACAACAACAATAAACTTTTCTAATTAAGTAAGATCCATTCTGATCGTATTAATGAGTTCCTTGTAGGAGACTATTCATCGCAACGATAGCAGAAGGAAGGGTATTTACTCATTAAGGCCTTCTACTAGCCCCTAGCTCCATGTACACAATTTGTCACAAGAGATTCTGGGTTTCTCAGATCACGAAATATGCAGTATAATCTAGTATAGTATGCAGTATAACCTCTGTTGTTATGTTGGTAAAATTCAAAAATCCAATTATCAAGCCAAGTCAAGTTTAATTCCCCTTGTGCCTTCAGTTTTCTGAATCTACATCCATGGGGATAGACCATTATAAAGCATCTGTTGCAGGAGGCTTTTCCCACCCCAGTGTATCATTCAGACTTCTGCTTTGAGTTGGGCTAACCCTGCCCTTTAGCCATTTCAGATTCCCACAGTAACACATATAGACACACACGTCATGCCTTGGTCACCTGGGAGAGCGCAGGAGAGATGAACACACTGAAAACACGTTCGGAGTGATGAGCTTAGCTGGGTTTACATGGGCATCCTTGCTTTACAGGACAGTCGTTCCCGGCTGAGCCCCGGGAGAGCCTCTGTGAGAACAAGCTGACAGGCTGTGAGGCTACGGGCCACGGAGGGGAACAGAGCTAAAGCCTCTATGACAGCAAGAGAGAAAATGAAGAAGATATTAAAGAGGAAAAAAAGCAATATATACACTACGTCTGACACAGAGAAACTGAGGGATAGCAAGACAGGAAGGATATTCCTATTTATATTTCTATGCTACAGTGGTAGCATGTAGCATAGAAATGTTAAACGTACCAACACATTAAAGTAATCTTTACCATACTTTACTGTATCTATTTCCAAGGTAACATAATAGCCGGAACAGTGAGCTACGCATAGGCTAACATTAAACATCTATTAAGATTTTTTTTCCACCAACAGGGGGAGGTATTTCCCTTACCGATTCCAAAACAAAACTTGATGCACTATGCATGGATGGAGGACATGTCCCTTCCCGCCATTCGCTCCCCAAACACAGCTGATAGATATGTCTTAGAGGTAGGGAAAATGGCAAGGATTTCTACAACCCAGTCGCACGTTGAAAACTAAATTAGGGCCGAATTGATAACAAGAGAGTTCGAAAAAAACTCGAACTAACAATAAAGCAGCTGCGGGTGGTGTTTGTTTAAGCATAATTATTCTGCTTAATAGAGTAACAGATAACATAAACACGCTTATACAGATTCTAAATTATTCTAATAACAGATTTTAAAGTCTACATCCTCAATGCACACTTTTCACTTTTTACTTTCAAAACACACTCACCAGCTACTCTTTAAAAATGCAAATATCCTTTCTTTCTGAGAGCATTTACATTTAGTGTTGACATTGCTCCTAACGGATAATTTTTGCTGAATGTTTCCATCTACTACATGTTAGAATTGTCTTCAAACTCCCCGTTGTGTGTTTTGTGTTGGTTGGCACATAGTGTACTATAATTCACTCCCAAAATGTGTTCAAATGTATTCTCGACTTCATTGGTTCTACAGCCTGGAGGAGATATAAAAATGCATTTTGGCACCATTTTTTTTTTTAAATAATACACCCACATATTATTGTAAATGTGTCAGTGTTTTCTGTTTAGTTGAAGGCATTGCAGAATTTCAACTGTTCTCCGCTCACATGTCGATAAAGTAGAAAGGCAACACTTCCACAGAGTGAAACCCATATGACATCCCAATCGAATGCCTTCTCCCAGTAAGGCATGCCTCTCTGATAGTGTCAGTCACTTATGAAATACTGTGAGCCACTAAAATCAGCTCATGTAGATACACTGTTTTACAGCACTGTATATAGGATTTATGTGTGAAATGTTAAGCTGTTCAAGGTGTAACCATGTTTTTGATGTGATCAACAGGTCACAGCCCACTTATAATCTTTGATTGTGGTTTCCAGAATAAATGGTTACAATTCTTCACCCGTTTCTTTATCAAATAAGTCATAATTATATCTTTTTGATGATATAATTGATGAAGATGATGACAAATATGTTTTATTCTACCATGTGTGTGCATGCATGTGTGTATGTAAACGTGTTGCTTGTGCTTGTGTGACCACACAAGGGTCGTGTGCATTTACGTATGCAGCGCAAGAGAAAGCTGATTACACTGTGGGCTAATTGAATGGTACAAGTTATGAAAGCTTTCACAAAGTGTCTCTGAGTTCACGTAAGGGAAGCTATGGTGCCTGAGAGGCATAAATTAGACCAAAGACCTAATTAATTTCAAATTCCACCCAACCAAGTAGATTAATTGCCCTAATATTCATCATTTTTGCAAAACATTATTCTCCAGCAGAATTACGTTTCTCCCCTCTAATGACCGCTTTGCATAGACAACGTAGAAAGCGCGTGTGTTTGCGCGTGCTTGCGCGTGCGTGCATTTGTGCACACTTGTGCTCGTGTCCTAAAGCGCTAAGAGACTCAGAGCACAATGACAAACGGACCTCAAAGGCTTTTCAATGGGTGACTGAACCTGTGATAAAATGCAACGAGTTGTGCTCCACAGCCATCGATGGTGAGCTTGATGAATGAACATGTGTGAGACAGAGGGATGAGGCTGGAGAAAGGAGTTTTGGCACAGGGGCTTGGCTCATGATTCTTAATGACTTGGTGGTGTTGATCTGTGAAGGAAGGAGAAAATGGGCCATTTAGGGAGAGAAACAGCCAACCTGCTGTTTCTTGTCCATTGTTTGGGATTTAATTGAGAAAATCAATTTGTCACGACACTTTGCCGATAAAAGTAATTCCCCTGTTCCCTCTCCCTGACCCTCATCTGATATGTACACTAGGCTTAGCGGAGACTGGGGTAGGGGGGTGGGGGTGGTTATTTGAACGCTTGGTTGCACACTTGAAGCAGGTAGGCAAATACGCACACACACATGTTTTTATTTGAAAAACAAAAGACAGATATAAAAATGCACAGACATAAAAAATAATTGATATGGATACACAAATATAGATTCACATTCTTGCATAATATTACTCACACATACAAACACACACAAAGCACGGAGCTACTGCATCCCAGTGGTTTTCAAAGCGTGGTCGGGACCCCGCCCCCAGGAGGGTTCATGGTACTTTATGTTAACATGTTTTTTTTTATGTTACTGTGTGTAATGCTTTTTAAAAAGAAGTATTTCATAGGTTGCCACAGCCCCTCGTGACATTACGGGACTCAAAAATGTGTTAAGGTCAGAGCCAAGCAAACAGACGGGATGATCGAGCAGTGAAATGGCCAGAGAGAGAGAGAGAGAGAGAGAGAGAGAGACAGAGAGAGAGAGAGAGCATAATCCAGCAATGTGCATTAACCGTAATGGTCCGGCCCGTCATGCGTCATGAAAATGTGCCGCATGACACGTGTGTCTCTCCCCGTACTACTGGGGGACGATGGGGGGGTGGGGGGGGGGGGGGGGTGGAGGCGGCAGGGGTATTTATCATCGGGGAAGAGATCCCGCCGTGATGGCCAGCCTGACAGAGTTCTCCCCTGGCCCAATCAATCAGGAGCGTCCTCCGCGAGGGGGCACCGGCGCGAAAGGCCCTCCGAGGACTCGCTGGCCGATTAGTCATAGCCGAGTCTCATTTGGGCAGCAGAGGCACTCACGTGGACAGGAGAATGACGGTGAGGGGGGGGGGGGCATGGGGTGCACAGAGGAAGAGACGGAGGGACTGAGGGGGGAGGGGAAGAAGTTGGAAGCCCGCACATGGTCGCGTCACAGGCCGGTGAGAGCTTGTTTGTGACTAATGACAAAACATATGTTTACATTTACATTACAATTGCATTTAGCAGACTTTTATCTAAAGCGACTTACACTTAGTAAATTTCTCAACAGTTGAACTGTTTGGCCACCAGCTCTTGAACCGGTTAACCACCAGTTCCTGCAAGCAAACAACATTCTCCTAGAATAAGGACAGCATCATGTCATCAGGTTACTTCACTTTTTTTAGTACATTACTCAAAAGATACTCACTCATCAAAACAGTCATTCATTGCTAGCAGCCTAATATAACTTCCATTTGGCATTACTCCAATCTGTTGGTAGCAACATAATATGAACATAGTATGAAATGGCTATTTTTTATTAATACTTCCTTAGTACTTAGGTTAGAGTATATCATCCAATTATTGTATATCATATACCCAGACTAAAGGGATGCGTGTTTCATCATAATGGGGTGGTGACATTTAGAGAAAAGTGTAGGCTACAATTTGTTTAATTCTTCGGTCATCTAGCTAGCTGCAGGCCAGGATAATTGCATGTTAGTTAGCTATAGACTGCTAGCTAGCTATCTTAATCAGGAACATTAACCTTTATCAAGTCACTGAAATGTTGCCACAAAGTCCAGACGGAAAGCCAACTGCATCATTTATACAATTTTGTTCCTACATAAATATTCCCCCAGGGCCAACCATAGTTTTTAAGTTAATGATATCCGTATATATTAATAATAACCCATACAAATGCTATATTATTGAAATGTGTTATTGACTAGTTTCCATATCATTGGGTCTACAAAAAGATTCAGCCTTTTAAATATGATGATTGATATGAGGAAATTTGAACTTTGAAAATTATACATTTAAGCATGTTAGACTGGGCTTTATAAACTTTGGCTTTTCATCTTCAAGAGATGCTATGCTCTCCAAAAGTCCATTGATGTAGTGGTCGTGCTTCGCTTTTATCACTGTGATAACAGCTCTATCTGTTCATTACCCAAGCCTTGGGAGAGTGCTGACCCAGCCCAACTGCCAAAGGTCCAAGGCACAATATCACACTGCTATCAATCTCTCCCCACTCACACCCACTCGCACAAACTCGCCTGCAAATGCAGGCTGACACAAACACGTAGGCCTCAGATGTGTACACATCCACGCTGATATACTGTAAACGCATGCTTGTTTCTATCTCCCCGCATCAACCAGATAGGAGCAAAAGTCAAACAATGCTAGATTCTGCACCTTCTACTACCATCTAAAACTGCTATTGTCCAACAAGTTGTAAATTGCATTATCTATCCCCTGTAGATTATGCCCTTCCCCCCGATAATCCCTGTTAACCCATCCAATGAGCAGGCCAGGAGTTCACTCTCTGGCCACTTAAATTTGGGCATGACCTTATTTCGTGCTTACAACTTCCTAAGGAGCCTGCCATGGCTTGGCCTCCAACATGGCGTCTCATCCTCTCTCCTCAGTGAGTGTGTGACGCATGCCCTGAATGGCGCGCTGTAGTGATGCGCGGGGCCCAGTAGGTTAGGGTTACCTTACCAGAAAGTATCTCGGGTCAAAAAGTGTTCTGTGCAGTGTTCTGACTAAGTTATAAATCATTTACAGAAACATCACGTGCAATAGCCTAGGCTTTGCATTATAGTCTCTCCGAATTGCATCTAATAGACTAGGCTCTGATTACTAGTAGTCCACCTTCTTCTACAATAGGCTAGCCCATGCCCTGCAATCAATGTATTATGCTAATGTTTAGGCAAACACTGCTCACTTTGCTGTAGCCAGCGGTGGCTCTGCAAAACCTTGTTGCCTACACCAGGGTCTGTCCCTTTTGAAACGTGCCTTAAATAAGAAAATGTTATCTCTTACTCTATGATATGGATGCCATTGCTATGCCGGCTAAAGTTGGCAGTTTGCAGGTCGGTCGGTTTGGGGTGGTTGATATATTATTTCTGCGGGGTTGGCCGGTGCAGATTGGCTCTCATAGCGGGTCAGATGGGTGTGGGTATTAAAAATCCCTGACCCTGAGAATCCCTGAGTAGGTTGGGTCCCGATAAGACGCTTACAAGAGATGGTGTGTGTGAGCATGCGGAAGCACAAGGAGACGCATTGGCATTTTTCTTTAAGCTAAATTGAACGCTAATGCCTCAATGCATGGTCATTATTATCTTAGCGGGCCCCTCTCGATGATCATTTCAAAACATTCGCTCCTCTATAACGCAACGCTTTCAATAGACTGGCTCTTCGCTTATAGCTCTGCTCGCAGAAATTAGATGGCTTTCTGTTCCGTCCCAGTGGCTAACAGAAAATAATGTTGTACATTACGCAAGAAGAACCATGAAAAATAGGCTGGGAAAGAGATAATTTAATTGCGCCTTTAATGTATTTTCCCATCTATCTACTCCCCACACCGACACCATTTCTGAGCCTAGCTGTTCCATAGGGGGAGGTGTAGAGAATTGTGCAAGCCACTCCTGTAGAGGAGAAGCATTTGCTGTTAGAGTTTCAAACCAAGACAACAATGTTTTTATGAGGCAGATTTCTTGCACAAGGGCAATTCTATAATTGTATAATAAAAGATGTGTGTGCAAAAGTGTACCCTCATTACTTGACCTGCCCCAAGACCAAGTTCGGAGAGAGAAAAGGTTCTGTTGATATTGTGAGTCAAACTAAAATCTAGAGGAAAAGAAAATCATATAATAGTGGAACAACAAAGGCACAAGAGAAAAAAAGTTCTTGAAACAGATGAGGCCAATGTGCCAAATTAAGTTTCTTAGACCCAAGCTGTATATGAAATTGCTCCCTATTTGCTATAATGCACTAAATTGATGTTCCGCCATTTTATCTAAGTATCTGAATTCTGTCAAATTTATACACTAGATAGTGCCCTCAAATTTCCCACAATGCAACATAAAATGTCAGTTACAAGGACTGTACACTACATTGTGATATAAATACCACAATGCACTGCTTTGCCTCTGCTCGTGCACGCTTCCCGTGGGACCAGACGAGCCAGGCGGCCAGAAGATAAGGCATCGCTTCCCTGAAACAAGTACATCTCCTTTCTCAAGCAAAATATAATATAATGAATGGCAACGCTAAATATGGCATTTTTATTAATACCAAGTACCATCTATGCTAGTGTGACTAGCCAATACAAAAGCGACATTTGACAATTGAATTCAAATTTGTACTACTGTTTATTTCAATTTGAGGACAGCCCATGGATCAGACATAAAATAAGTTGTTCATACTAATTTGTTAATGATGATTCAAGAGTGTCCTAAAATGGCTCTAAAAAGTACCTTATTGAGTGTTTACTCAAGGGACAGGGAGAGTAGTGAATGAGAGAACTGTCCTAAACCACTAGCGTTAAATTAGTTCCCTATTAGTTCCCAGGAAGCTCCCTGTCTGCTAGTACCCAGGCCCAGTAGAAACCTGACGATACACATGAGAACAGGTGCATAGTCAAGTAAGCAAGTAAGATCAATATAAAAGTAATATATTCTACATGGTCAAATTTCCTCATGTTTTCAATAGGCATGATTATTTTAATCTTCTTGATTTACTGATGTAGATTACCTTCAAAAGTCCCATTTAAGCATCATTGAGCTACTGTAGATGTCTGCTCCTTAATACTTAAAAGCGTCTGCTAAGTGATGTAAGTGTAACTAATGGCTCAAAATATATGACTGCTAATTGGATATCAAGTACAGTATGTTGAATACATTCTGATTCAGCTAGCCGTACGCCGAAGCACATATTCGCTTCCACTTGTAACTATAGGATGTGGAAGAACTCATTGGCATCTGACACATTTAGATAAATGACCACTTAAAGACCATAAATGTATTCTCCCATGCGCTAATGCACTGCGACATGCCTAGCAATACTTTAGTTACTGTAGTTGTGTTTTGAACAAATGTTGTCAATGAGGTCATGCAGGGAGATCAGCAGGCTCAACGCGTTGTCTGTGCAAATAATTAGTAGAAAAAAACAAGTGTTAAAATGTGACCGAAACAATGTGTTTATACCTATTATACTGTAGTGTTTTACTTGCACTTTTTGTATGTTTTGACGTGATTCAAGCAATGAGGATCTCCGTTTTTATTATTTATAGGCAGATCTTCACATTTATTACAAAGCTCCACTCAGACACCAACCCCAACCGCCCATTGAGGTCTTATAGGGGGCAGGTAACTAAGTTTTGCAAATAAGACTCTGGGGCTGTCGGAGCGCCTAGACCTTGGAAGCAGTGATGAAGGGTGTGAGTGATTGGGGACGGTTGGAAGAAAGGAATATTGCTTTACAGGTGAGGGATGACTCATGCTAATGTTTTGATACCGATATGTATCAGAAGGTACAAATTCTCAACAATGACACAGGCTAGTAAAAGAATTTCTGGAAAAATTGTCATCCTGAATCAAGTTTAGATATCTGGAAAGAGATACAAGTCCCTTTATCTCCCATTTGATCGCAGGCTTTAAAAAAAGAAACAAACACAAAACCCTCTTTTATGATTCAAAAATTCTATGTTATTTCCAGAAAATGTATAACCCAATATTCACCGTGTTATTTATCTAAACCTGTCAAAAGCAAATGTCTATGTTCTGTACAACTGCTAAACCCGGCAGTTCAACTTCTCATAGACACATTTGTTGTGTCTCCCGTAGGTGGTAGGAGGTAGATGGAAGGGACCATTATCTCTACAAAAGTAGGTGTGGAATGCTACGGCGTCAAATCTGGCCTATTTCTCCTGGATGAAGGCATAATAGTATAAACAAGAAAACATCACGGCAAGTTAGACCACTTACAGTATATAATGCACAAATCAAGTGTATCTAATAGTATAGTATCTGTCACGTGGAGTGGTGACCCAAATGCAAAACAGAGCAGGGAGGCAGGCAGTGGTGTTCAGGGTTTTAATGAAAAGTAATCCACAACAGGGGTAAACAGAAAAACAGAAAATTTCCAAAAGAAGGTACAAAGCCCAAGGCTAGGGGAATCCAAAAACACAGGGGAAACAAAACTTACGGACAGGAACAAGACAGGGCAAGACACAGGGCGAGGCAAGGCAGGGACGACAAGGACCAGGAAGCACATGACAAGCACAACGAACCCACAACGAGACAAGGGAGAACAGAGACTAAATACACTAGGGGCAACGAGACACAGGTGAGGGCGGTGAAGGCACAACGAGGGGAAGGACCAAAACAGGAGACAAGGCGGAGCAAGGGCGGGGCCAGGGAGAACACAGGGAAACAGACAGACACACTGGGGAACAAGAAAACAGGCAGGATTGTGACAGTATGTCAGTCTAATGGCCAAGTCAAGTTTATTTATAAAGCTCTTAATCACATCACAGTCTCAAAGGGCTGCATAGGCCCACACTTCACATGGAAAAACACCCCCTTCCATAATCGTGGAAATGAACACATACGCCTACCTATGAGAATGTGTAAAAGTCTAGCTGGTTAGTGACTGCTTTATTTGGACTGATTCTTGTAAACACCTAACAGGGAACAGAATAAAAGGATCCCGCCACCTCGGAATGAACAAAGATGAAAAAGAATTCATTAATTAGAATGTGCATAAATTGCCAGTCTCTGCAAATTAAAATTTATGTATGTTAAAATGACATTACTAATTTAAAGTTTTCAAATCAGTTCTTGATTTGCAGTTATTTGACGTTCAACATGGTACAAATGAAATATTGATGACTTTGACCTATTTAAGGCAAACAGCGAGGAGGTTAAGACAAATAAAGAATAATTTGGTGTTTATTCATGCTTCTGCCCACCAGGCCCATGGCATTATATTTCCTCTTTTAAGTCTTCACACTTAAGACGTATACGCCTTTGATTCCAAGGATAATCACAACTCCTTTGCAGTAAATTTGTACTCCTTAAATGGCAATTTCCAGTTGTCCTGACCTGCACTATGCAGGTACATAAAGTGGTAATTAAAAACAATTGCTCATGAGGTTGATTGAAGGAAGTGCGAAAAGATAATTGACCAAGGTAGGTGTATCCAGTAATGCAATGAGTTGTTCACACATTAATTGAACATGGTCGATGAGATGTCATAAAGCTATGAGATAGCATTGATTGTCTCTAAAGAAAAGCCAAAAGGCCAAGGACGATATAAATGCATGCCTTAATTCTGTGATGGCTTTGCCCTTACCTAATTTATTACACCCCCCTCACACGCATACACAAATCCATAAAACTGTGCTGAGTATAAAATAACTTCTTGAGTGGGAGGTAAACATTCCTCTTGTAACATTTGTAACATTTCTCTTCTGTTCCAATAACTAGTGTAAGGCTATACCACTGGGGCTTAGAAATAGATGAAATGGAAGCAACTTGGAAAATGTTTATTTTCCGGTATTAAACTTGCCTATTTCCTTGTATTTGTCCCATTTGTTGAGCCCTTTATTCAATTTGTGTTGCTGCTCATACCAAGGATTTGAATTAATGTCCTCGCAGTGTAGCCCCAATGGATATGCTATATAAATACTGTACCAAAGAAGGGAGAATTTATTTTTCAAACACACAAGAGGAAGGAAATTACTGTGGAAATAACAGGTAACTCAGATGTTCATAAATGAAAAATGTAAAACCATGCATGCATGTGGGAGAATTTGCTTTATGGGACTGTACAATTCTGTGTTATTGTCTTATTTCACACCTTGTGATGTATGTGTGAAATCTGCATTGTTTGCAGATTTCTTTTGCTGAAAGTGTTCAAATGACTGACTCACTTTGTCCTGGCACAAAAAAAAAATCGACATCTGATCTGAACAGTCGCATGAGACTGTTGGTGAAGTCAAATGTTTCAAATGGGACTCTCTTGTGAGGCTGTAGGACTGGTATATAATAGTGTAAACGAAGGCTATTGGATTACTTTTTCTACAAGCTCAAGTGGATATGGCAAATAATGAAACAGTATTGATGTGCACAGCTTCTGTAAAATAAGTTAAGTATTCACAATACATGAATGCAACACTTGAAATTCTTGCACAAATAACCATTAGGTACAATAGCACCAAGAACAAATCAAATACTAAGTATTGTATATAATTTGTATTAGGATTGTTTCCTACTGGTGCATGAACTGGCTCGACCGGATATTTTTTCTTGCAATGTAAATTGAACATTCTAAAGAAGAATTAGACCACAGTCTCTTCTTTTGCTATAGTTTGATTTTCCATTTCGACCTGCTCTATTTTTGGTAGAAATATATTTTTAAGACTCGGCTTACAAAATAAATGGAAATGAGAGAAGAAAAGCAAACTCATTGTTGTCCGAGCAGAAACGAAAGAAGCTACTGGAGAACGTGTCAGTACATGGACTGACAGTATATCGATGTAAAGAACATACAGTTTGCAGTCAAATGTTCTACAAAATATATTGCTTTTGTTAGGATCCGTGGGTGGTAGTGTGCATTCTCTCTCCCTCTCTCTCTCCCCTACCCCGTTCTGCCAGCAGGTGATTGCGGTAGTGGAGTCAGCTGTGCGGGAGACGGACCAGGAGCTACTTAGGAGCTTGTTCTGCCTTCACTCATGGCCGGAGCGTC
>JAODLI010065829.1:4170-14718 GCA_027575585.1 Percopsis omiscomaycus
ATTACCAGCTGATTTATAACCAGCTAAAGTGGCTAGCACTAACCCTTATTACCAGCTGATTTATAACCAGCTAAAGTGGCTAGCACTGACGCTTATTACCAGCTGATCTCTAACTCCGATCTCTGTGTGCACTGTTGAGGCCCCCGTGGGATTTTCCCGGCGTTCTTTCCCAGACAGTTCCTGAGACAGTGCGCGCCCCATCACACGCTGCGAGACGCCCATCCATTCATGAGGAGGACCTCCAGTGCTGTCCCAACCTCCCATTACACGCCATCAATCTGTCACCCGTCACAAGCTTGTTGCTGTGACGCAGCGCTCCACTGGAGAGCGGCCTTTAATTATCCTCCCCAGTTGACTCCCACTGGACCACATGTCGTACGCAGAGCTCACCCAGCACACTGCACTGTAGGTCTGGGTCCGCCTTAGCCCAAGCTGTGCTCTTTGGCAGTCTATCGTGTGTGTGTGTGTGTCTGTCTCTCTCCTGTCTCCCGACCCCTGCAGTGAGAGCCTATAGATTTGAAACCACCCCACTGGAGAGCTGTGTGACATCACCATGAGGAGAGATGGAGGGGTGTGGGGGGTGACATGTTTAGGTGTGGGGGGCGGGTGGGCGAGGCAAGGTAAAAATGTTGGATTAACAGAATAAACACAGAATAAACAACTCATTTGTATGGCAACATTTGTATGTGTCTCTGTACTGCGCTTTGTTGTACTCGTCTCAAGGGCAATTTACTTTTCGATCTTTTGTTATATAAAGTGGACTGGGACCGAGTGGCCCTGAAGTGATTAGTGGCTTAAGTCATTTTCAGCCCACGCTGTGTGTGTTTGCGTATGTGTGTGTGTGTGTGTGTGTGTGTGTGTGTGCATACTCTGTATGCAAACAAAAGCTGGGGCACAGGCTAACCATTCTGTGGGCGGAGGAAACTTATGAGCATTTAGCGTTTGAATAATGACACGGGCTTCGGTGGTGCTGTTGACAGTGGAGGAGTCGCCATGCTTTTTATTTTGTCTTCTAGAGTGCCGGGGACTAGACCATGTGTCAACCCATTAGCAGTAGAACCTGGTGACCTCAGAGAGCGTGTTCTGTGCGTGCGTGTGTGTGTGTGTGTGTGCGTGTGTGTGTGTGTGTGTGTGTGTGTGTGTGTGTGTGTGTGTGTGTGTGTGTGCACGGAACTCGCCCCCTTACTGTACATCCGTGAGCGGCTGAACTTGTAACCCGCTGCTTTTGCGGCAAACAGGCCCGACTGTGTGCCATTATAAACACTGTGAGTCACGTTCATCAGACCTGAATAATGGATCACAGGCTCGGGCCGAGGTCGGCCAGCTAATGATCACGACTCCAGCTGACAGACTGACAGTGTTTGTCTTGATATGCGCACGGACGGGCGTCCCGCGGGCCGCCAGGTATTCCGACCAAGACCAAAAGTTTCCACGGGGGTTTCATTACATTGCAATTAGAGCAAGAGGTTTGACTTCTGTTTGTTTTGGTCAGGTTTGACTTCCTATTAATGTGTATCATCCGCGAAGTGCAGTCAAGTTGTAGAAACGGTGTCAGGAAGAGATAGGGGGGAGAGAGAGAGGGGAGAGAGAGGGGAGAGTTTCAGCTCTCAGATGAGCGTATTGTCTTACAGCTCTGCCTTCACTGGGAGTCACCGTGTTATGAATTAGCCTATAAATCATCATTACACCGCTAGCTCCTTGCTTTGACCCCACTCTGTGTAATGGATGCTGGCTAAAATCAGGCACGTGCGTGTGTGGGTGCGTGCGTGTGTGGGTGCGTGTGTGGGTGCGTGTGTGCGTGCGTGCTAAAATAAACCACACAGGGAACTGTAGAGAATAGGTTGCTATAGGATCCCTCTGTATCTCTCCCCACCTAAAACATGACCTGCATGCTTTCTAATGGTTCTTTTGATGTGTGTGAAAGCATGCCGGCTTGTGTGTGTGTGTGTGTGTGTGTGTGTGTGTAAGGTCCTGTTGTCAGCACAACCAACTGTTGAGGATTCTCTTAACCATTCTCCTTATGGAGCTGATTTTCCCTCAGGAAACAAAGTGACTCAGTTGTGGTTTAACATTGTTTATGTGTGTGTGTGTGTGTGTGTGTGTGTGTGAGCGAGCATTTGTGTGTTTGAGAGAGTGAGAAAGTGTGCGTGCATGCATGTGTATAATTGTATTGTGTGTGTGTGTGTGTGTGTATTCCAGCTTGTTTGGTGGTTCTCCATCTGATCCGTGGCCCTGGCCCACTTTCCTAGGTACACTGGTCCGCCGGTGTCCTGAAGTATCCCTCTGCTTCCCCAGCGAGGGGAATGTACAGACTGCACCGTGCATGTGATGGGTCCCGTCAGACACAAAAACACCCAGACAGCGTCGGGGGGTTCCGAAAGCAATACCTCTTGAAAGCTTTCTATGCATGGTTATGGTCCGTATTGTGTGTGTGTGTGTGTGTGTGTTTGTGTGTGTTTCTGTGTGTGTTTCTGTGTGTGTGCATTAATGGAAACACAGCCACAGTCTAAAGGAACTACAGTCACAATTAGGCCTCTCTCATTTAAAGGTAAAGTATACTAAGGAAGATTGACACACATGAATGCAAGGGGAGTTCTGAATCCTAAAACGAACCTGAAGCTTTTTCTCAGAGTCGAGCATTCATTTGACCTGACCTGCTTTGTAAACACTAGAGCCAGAACTGCAATTGCTTCCGGCTCCTGTTTACACATGACGGTAACACAGAATAAGAGGTTCGTGCAGCTTTAACACGTTCTATGTTGTAGTGCTTTTTTTTTAAGGGTTAGATAATCTGTGTTGTCATTATTGCTTGGCTGATAAATCATACGCTGGCCTGGTAATCTTCAATTTGTTCATCCAGAGCATGTTTTGGCTACAAGATAACTGTTTTACGTTTACTGGTCACCAATGAGCTCACGTCGTAACTGCATGAAGAACAGCTTTTTTTTGCCAAAACTAGAAGAATGGAAATGATTTTGTGCCTATTAGTAATTATTACACTTCTAAAATGGATAATTTTCTCCAGAGTCTGGGGGCTGTGTGTGAGTGGGTGTGACTATGGGGGTGTATTTGAAGACAGTTTATTGTATTTTTCCCCCAAGTTTTGGGGTGTGTGTGTTCCTGCACAATGTGACCTCATTCTGAGTGGGAACCACCCAGGGGAAGAAAATCCCCCAACTCCCAACTGTTTGTAGTCCAATATATGCACGTGTGTGTGTGTGTGTGTGTGTGTGTGTGCTGTGCTGACACATCAAACATCCACAATCGTTTGGAAACAGCAACTGGATTGATTGACACATCCCAATGTGTCCCGCCCCCTTCGTTGCTCCCTGGTGCCTTTCCTCATGAACCTGTCCTGTGCTCCCTCTCTCCAGAGGACAGAGGGAGCTGCAGGCATGCTCATTGGCCAAGAGGTCCTCCTGTGTAATCAGGAGGATGAGAGCCGGGGGCCTCGGGTGCAAGCTGCAGGGCATTGCCCTAAGTCTTCTTGGGTTAGTTGTTGTTCAGTTGTTGCTGCCTTTTTTGCTGGTTTAGTTTATTTTGCCTTGTTTTGGTAGTTAATGGACACATACTGGGTCTGACAGGCCAACGCAGCCTGTATCGTCTCTTAGTTGTTTTTGTTATTGCCCGTTACAATTACATAATTTAGCAGATGCTTTTAGTGAAAGTGACTTAAAGTGAGTAGAACTACAAGTATTACATGGAGCAGATAGGGGTTAGGCATCTTGCTCAAGGGTGCCTACAGGTGGGGGCTCCGGGGTTTCGAACCCACAACCTTCTGGCTGCGAGCCCTGACTCTTCTAGGCTTTTCTGCCTCAAAATACGTCTGTTTTGAGGTCGTTACATTGCTCTTAATCTCCTAATATTGCTCACACAAAGATTTGACTTGATTTGATTTCATATGATTTAACTTAATTTGACCTCATTTTATACAAGATGATTTTACTTATATTTGTATTTGATTATTATAAACTTCAGTCCATTTTAAGCTATAATTCTCATTGAAGCCTGAAGTAGTTGGAAAGGTAAGCTGTTTGGGTTTTTGCAGCTGGCAGCATAACAAACACAAGTGGAAGCATTTATTATAAGCATTATTTTAATAAATTCCACCCGTTTGACCACACCAGTCAATTTTTCTCTCTCTCTCACACACACACACACACACACACGCACAAACATTCTCTATTAGCATTAGAGAGAGTAGAGAAATCCTTCCTGTAAACTCAGTACACCGTCTTCTAAGTCATCTAGGTTCAAGAACAACAGTGAGCTGATGCTGCCACAGGAAGGGATCGGTATCACTCACTCTGGTGGGCGAGCGTGCACGTAGACACATGCACCTGCGTGTGAATGTATTTATTTTGAGTTTTCCCTCTTTGAAGCCGTAAGAGAGTGTTTATGTATATACGTGCGTGCGCGCACACACACACACACACACACACACACACACACGCACACACTCTAAAACAAGTCTGACTCAAGCGGATGGGATCTTCAAATTTCAAGTTAACAACTTATGTTCTTTGTTGTCTTGACAACGAGGGAGATAATCATCTCTTTTGTTTAGCCTAACCTTTACTTGACCCAATTACTGAAAAACAACTGAATAGTGAACTGCCATCGCAACGGTGCTGCCACAATAGGAATGCAAGCACTCGCATGGCTGCATGCATCTTTATTTGACCATTTGCATTATAGTGTAACCCTCCTGTTCATCTGTGTCGTTCGCCCTAGTGGTTGATTGTCGATACTGCATTAATCAATTTTGCAAATCATTGATTATTATAGGAGGGCAAACATTGCATTAATGCTCTAGGCAGCGCTGAGAGCCTTTCACATCAGGAGACTCCAAGAGGGAAATAAAACCACACAACTATAATGTATTGAAATGTACAGTACCTTGAAACAAAATCACCAAAGATAGTTGAACAAGAAGGTGTATGTGCATGTTAATGTGGACATGAAGAAAAACCATATCGCCTACAATAACAGGACACAACATCTGTTATGGCTGCAATGATTTGATTAGCGTTTTTAAAAAAACCCATACTGATATCTCCGGCCTTTGGGAGGGGGCTTTTCCCTGCTGCACATACTGATTTTATTAAGAGGGAAAAATATGATCTAAAGATTATGAGTCATAAGGCAGTGACCTTCAGCTAGCACGGCAAAGACGCTCATCAATTGAGGCCCACGTCAGGGCAGAAGCGCAACGTGACTCATATGAGCATGCATACGTACCTAACACAGACTAAATAAACTGTTGAAAACAAACTATGAGGAGTATTTTTGAAACGGCATGTTACTAAATATCAAGGGAGTTCTTTCTATATTTTTCTGAAGAAATTACTCACATATTACTTTTATCAAAATCACGGTTTGCCAGTAAATCAAAAGCACTTTACGGTCTATTTAGTTACATTCACCCAGTCTCTTTAAGTGTCTTAGTGTCTTACGAGGGAAGAAAGTCAGTTAGATATACGTTTAGTGGAGGGTGTCGTTGAGCAATGCGGAGGCCTGCTGGTAATCTCCGCTGCACTGAAGGAGGATATCCTCCAGAAAGATCCGGGAACAGAACGGGAATGTGTTCTCCAACTTCGTTACGGCCCACTCATAGTCAGGATCAACCTCTGGTAAAACACAGAAAAGAATCAATCTTCATCAGTCCTCATTCCCCTGTTACTGCCCCCCTGAGGCTCCAGCTGAACGAGGCAGACTGGCAAGCCTACTTACCCCTCATGCACAGCAGGATTTTAAAGGTACACTAAGTAGGATTTCTTACTTTGTAAACCTATAGATATATAAAGATGTGTTTGTGGAGCTATTTTTTTTAATGGCACCGTATTTAACTTTTAGTGTTTGTAACAAACCCACGAGGAAGCAGTTTGAGGATCAAACCAAGAGTCTTGGCTGTGTTTACTCCATTCAAAGTGAAAACACATCAACTTAGCATCATCACAGAACGCCATCCACCACCGACATCCGAGGCTAAGTGAATAAATGCCTGTGTTTGGAAAACCATTGGTTGTAGGTGGTCCAATTGTCTGCTAGCGCCTCTTTGAACATCCCAGTTTGTTGTTCTGATTAGTTGAAGGTGGTCCACTCACTTTCTAGCAATCTGATTTATACCTCTTGACACCACCTAGATTAACAGGTCTCCATTGAGAGTTTCCAGACTGATATGTAAAGCGAAGCAAATTATAAAAGGCATAGCTTGCAAAATCAGGATGGTCTTACAAGGCTAGCAAATACTGTATATAACTTATATTCAATGTACAGTACTATTCATTTACACAATTGTTCTAATTGATTTACTTTGTTATGGTCTTTGTTGGGCTCTCAATTTGGCAGTGCTCCAATTAGCCCTGTTGGTGGATGGAATATGTTTTTGTTACTTAGACTCCTGCGCATCAGTTTTGCTTAGTATACCTTTAAAAAAGGCTCTATGGCCAGCTGTTCACAGAGAAATATAGAGGAAAGGTCTATCAGCCAGTCAGTGCTGGAGTTTATCCCGGGAAAGTAATGACAGACTGGAAAATCCTAGTCAGCACACTCCGAGAACATAGGCCGGGTTTAGCGGATGCAGGCTGACAGATGGATTAAGGAAACTTGTGGGATTCCAGCCTGGGAAACAGTGCCCACAACCACGGTGGTGCAGGGCACAGGATTGAAGTTACCATAGCTGTTTAGATCAGTGGAATCACCCTGATATGGGTGGTGCTCTGAAGGATATGGTAACTCAGTGGTTCTCAACATGGGGGTCAGGGACTCTGGGTCACAAGATGCATTTAAGGGGCACCACAAGATGATTTCAAGATTCTTTAATAAAGCTAGTTTTTTCTTATTATATTTTATAAAATGCACATACATTTCTTGAGCAGTGTTCATTGTAGGCCTACAACTTATTTTTTGACCCATTGTAACTTGCTTGTGTGAACCAAAAGCAACAGGTCGACAGAGATGCCATGCATTTAAATCTCTGCAAAATGTTTTTCGTGGAACTGTCATGACTGAGGGGCATTCGTGCATTCCCTTGGCAGGAAACCAAGTGTGGCTTGGAGCGTTCAGAAAACACTCATTCAGAAAACACTCGTTCAGAAAACACTATACGCACACTGAGTGTGTGTATATGTTTGTGTATTTGTGTGAGAATGCAAATCATTTGTCACTGTCATTCCTGTATTAAAAGCTTTGGGTCTTTTAAGTCAGGCATTTGTTTCTCACACCTGTTTGCTAACTGAGACATGCAACCCTGATATAATCGAAAGCAAACGTTCACTCCCGAATTTAAAAAATAAATAAAATTCTCACATCACCTAAATGCACAAACACGGAGACACAACACTACTTTAGCAAGTACGAGCAGGATCTGTTTGTCAGAGGTACCTCACACAACCACCTACCTACATCTTTTAAGAGCACACAGCTTTGATTTCAGACAGACTAAACAGACAATCAGGCTCTTCTGAGAAGAGGAAGAGGTGGGCAACGGCTGTTTCCTATAAGTCAACGGTCTGATTTGGGTTTGGTTAACCAGGGATGAGACACGCTTAGGATGGCGTGAGAAACCTTAAATCCAGAGGTATCCTCAAGAATCTGGCTACACATGACAAGCGCTGTCCTATGCATGACAAATACTACGTTATCACAAAAGAATGTAGGGCTGCAGTAGAGTGACAATTTTACATTTATTTTCTTGAGTTTGTGATGGTATTTTAATGTACTGTTTTCCAATTTATTTTAGAAATGCGCAGAATGTGTTTTTTTGTGTTTATCTCACGCTCCTTTTAGACGCTGTACAGTAATCTTATTTGTTGCAAACTGGGTCAAACTTGATTTAACCTTTAAGCTGGTAAAATATTAACTTTTATTTGCTGTTAGTTTTGTTATTGGTACAACAACAGCATAACATGAGACAATACAATCTCACTGGTGGGACATATATGAATATCTTGGCACAGAGGATGTGATGCAGCATCATAAAGAGTGTTAAAGGAACATTATTCAATGAATGAGATGAGCAATTTTATTATAAATAGCACACCCTACCACGGACATTGCCATGTTTATAGATAAGGTTGGTTTAGCTGGATCTACGCCACTGTTTTCAGGGGGCAAAACTGCTTATTGGACCTTTATTAATTAAAACAATATTACAGCTTTCAATAACACACAGAGTGCCGTTGCGTCTTGTGACCAGATGGGGAGACCAGTGGGCCTATGCCCATCCTTAGTTAGCTTTAAAGCAGAATGTTTTGGCGGCAGGGCAGCTTACCAGACTCCTCTGCCCAGCAGGAAGATCCCGGCTGTGGGTCTGGGTCTGATAGGCAAGTCTGGAAGTCCTGGAACTCTTGTGCTCTTAAGTCGCCATGCTGTGACTCACTCTCTGCTTCCCCTCGTGCCCCTGTGTGTCCACACTCTAGTTTGTCCAGGAAGGCTGAGTTCACCCTGTCAAAACCCAAGATGGGTCCACGGGTTAGCTCAAATAGTATTAGAGGCAGAGGTACTTCGTGTATCACGCGGGACTCATACATACCTCCTGCGGTTCTCCTCCAAGGATTCAGTCTGAAAAGATATCGTTTTTTGTTAGTGGGAGATCACACTAAACTATAACAACTACAACAACAAACAGGGCCAAAGGTTACAAAGGCTCTAGTATTGTATCACAGTATAAGAGAAATATGTCATTGGCAGGTGGAGAGCTGTATATATTATCTTATCAGTGTCTATATGAATGGAGTCCCAATAAGCCATTGGCTGCTCTGATAACGGCGTTGGTTGCTCTTTGAAGCTCGAACTTCAAAGATAAATAAATTGTGGCCCATTCCACAATAGGAAAAACCTCACACAGTAATTTCTGCTCGTCTTATCACTAAATTGCTTTAGATATTAACCAAACACTAAAATCAAACCTTAGGAGCAGCGCCATCTACAGATCGGAAGGACCTGGTGATGTCACCTAACTGGGTGTATGGCAGGTGACATCACCTGCACTGATTAAAGATACTGTGACATACTGTGCATATTGTCCATGCCAATCAAAAACTGAAAATATAAATAATCATAATATAGATCCGGTTCCAGATTTTAATTACACAAATAAACTTCCTCCATCTTTACTTGTAAAGGTTGGTTTTAAATTATTATATAGTTTAAAATAATGTCAGGCATCACATTAACTGACTACAAATAAGATCACTTACTGCCTACAAAAGGTAAGCCATGATCTGTTTAAAGACAGGCCCCTGGTGGAAAATGTGGAGAATTGCATGCTAAGTCATTACTGCATGGGCTTCAAAACCCAGGACTAATAACTTAAAACTTCTGAAAGGTTCCATGGCAGTTGAGCTGCTTTACTGAATGTAGGTTCTAGTTAAAACTTACATTAAACTTACCGTATTATACATTGTATTTCTGCTCTTCTAAAACTGTGAACTTATTACATAGCCTGCTGTAACTTAGGATCAATCTATGATGAGTTATTGAAACAATCTCGTCTAGCTAAAGATGTTATTGCCTTTCAACAGTGTGACACATTCTGAGAAAGAAAAAAAAAATCCTAAACATTGCGAGAAAGGATTTCATAATTAGAACAATTTCTGTAACGTGAATAAGCTTCCTGTTCACTCACTGGTGTATGTACAGTATTCAGCAACATGTTGATCCTCTTATGACAACTTGTGGAATCTGGGCTCATGTTACATATCACAAAGGAAACAGAAGCGCTGAGGTTTTGAGATGGTTGTGACTGGAATGACAATGCGTCACCTCCCCAAAGTGTGTGCATCACATGAATCTATCGAAAACGAGTTAATTGCGTCTATTGAGCCCCTTGCGTTAATCCCACCATTAACCGTAATCAGAGTTGTGTGCCTGTTTCTGCACTGACAGAGGCTGACCTCCCACCCATACCTTTGTCCTCTGCTCCTGGTTTCCCAGCGACAGGGCTGGGTTCCCCTTCTCCCTCTGACTCTCCAGGTCCTCCGGGGGGCAGCTCTGCTGAGCGTGAGAACACATCACACGTTCAGAGCCACAAACTACAAGAATCCCAGGGGAGAATCCGGGCAGGGAGTGTTGTTTAGAGTGGCCCGGGACGGAGGTGCGGCCACCTGTGTCTTTTCCCAGTGCCGTGCACACACACACGCACACACACACACACACACACAGGCAACACACTGGGGGCGCAAGGGAGGAGAGATCCATCCGGGCTTTGAAAGCCGCCCGTCCTTGAAAGAACAATATCTCTGGCTCTGCGTACACCACATCAAGAGGACATCTAGACGGGCTTTCATCTCCGTGACGTCTTACTGGGAGAAAAGAGGGAGGTCTATATTTGTGGTACCACCTGTCGGGTGGGGGACTTGAGTCACATGACTTGGCTCGAGTCTAACTCAAGTCAAAAATTTTATTTCCTTAAGATTTTTTTTCCAAATAGTAAATTGCTATTGGACTTTGTTCTGACTTACTTGACTGCAGCGGTGGCTCCAGAAAATGTTGATTGGGGGGGCAATGAGGGGTCCTGGTCATTTCAAGGGGGGTCTCATGAAA
>JAODLI010065849.1:0-14717 GCA_027575585.1 Percopsis omiscomaycus
AGCATTCAATTCTTCCCCATTCTCACCTCTTGACCACCCCCACCCCCACCCCACTAGGTAATGAGATAAAAGCACTCCGCCTTTGTCAAAACCAGAAGTGTGGGCTTTACATCTGCGATAGCACACGCAAGCTGAAAGGTATAAGAGAGCGAGCCCGCCCTTTATCTCTCTAATGGGGCCCCAAAATGCAGTGCTTAGACTCGAATATGAATGCACCTCGGCTGAATTATTAATGCTGTGACGCGCTTCGTATTCCTGCCAGGCACTTCCAGGGGGTGATCTGCCCGCCCGCGCAGACGGGGACCTGTCACCCGTAATTGGAGGAATCACGACATTGCGGAGGTAAGTGCTCCACAGTCCCCGGGTGAAGAATCCGATGGCCCATTTTATTTATTTATATATATTTTTTGGTGCTTTTTTTTTGTGTGCCTGGTACTTTTCTTTCCCAATGTAACTTTCCCCCCCCCCACTCCTGTCATAAAGTTGTATCTGTTCAGTCAGGAAGGTGGATCTGACTTACTGGATTATTTGGACTAGCTTTGTGCGTACGTGTGTCAAATTCACAGCAACAGCTTACGTATTGAAGGGTTCGGCTTGGGGTTTGGCGTCGGCTATGAAACCACTTGGAAAGACGAGGGCAGACGTCCAGCCACTGTTTTGCCCCGCCACGCGACAGGAAACAGCTTTGGCCTTTGACCCTTTGCCACCGTGACACGTCCTGCTCAGCTCACAGAGCACGCTAGTCGAACCGCTTCAGATGGGGGAAAAAATAAATAAATATGATAATGATCCGTAAAGGTCTCCTGACAGGGTGACAGTTCCCCCCCCGTTTAGAGGTTGGATCCTTGGTTCTGCAGAGCACCGGGGGCACCCTCAAACTGACAGCTCAAAGCAGACACGCAACGCCCGCCCCTCCCCCTCCCTTTGTCCCGCAGACTGGGGTGAGGTTGCTGGCGCAGCAGAGGGGCATTAGTTGTCCTTTTTTGCCCCCTGAACAAAGGGATCTGTCATTTTTCCTGACAGGAGCGGGACTGGGGGCTTCATTCCTGGACCGGTCCTGGTAGCTGTATTTCATAGACAGGTTCTGGCAAGTTCATCCGAGGTTCAGCATCCGTTGGTTTGAGGGGCCTGTCAGGTGCGGTGTCAGAGGAAACGCAATGTGACTCGGAGAGCAACAGGTGATGTTAACGGAGATTCGAGCCGGTGTAGGTCATGTATAAACTAGAGACAGGGGTCAAGGGTCACAGTAGCAGAAGCAGGGGGGGGGGAAAGAAGCGTTCTCTAAATGTTGTCAGGACTTCATTCATTCCAAAACTGGGGTGGACATTTTTGCTTGGTAGAACTTATTTCACGACTGTGAATCTGTAATGTTTGGGATGGTACTTTTACAGCAATACACCTTTATAAATCATCAATATACCAATATACCTTTATAAATCATAGTGCTCCGCATTATAATACATATGAAAAGTGACTTTATGTTTATGGGGGCAGCAGGGTTTGGATGGAGCTATTTAATAGCTGCGGTTTGCTTTACAAAACACTGAAAGAAAGAATAACAAGCTCAAAGGAAGTTTCATAGTGTAAGTTGTGACACGAGTCAATTTAGCCCAAATCCAACCGAATCATTTTGTTTCCCCTTTAAAGTAAACCGGAAAAGTGAATGATTGTAGTAGATCTGAAAGACGGGAGCCCACGTCATCCCACGCGCACCGCGGAATGCTAATCTCATTCGGCATGAAAAAGGAGACGAAAAGTGAGAAAGGGAGTCGTGCCATCTACAGTTAACTTACTTGTCATAGAAATACCGGCAAGAAAAATACAGACGTAAGCCATACTTTGAATTGACATGACTTAGAATAACATATATCCCCAGTTTTTGCTGTCAAAATCCCAACAGTCAGATGGGCAGGGCAGGTATCGTGACTGTGTCTGGGGTCATGTGACGGCTAACCGCCTTCTTAAATTAAGATAAAGTGTAAGGGAAAGTAATGTAAAGTAGAATTATTACCATTCTACCACACTCATTAAACCTTCAATCCCCTTGCAACCTAAAATGGGGAACATGGCTTACAGGCACATGAGATAATAATCATATAGTCTGATGCATATTTGCAGTTAAATTATTGAGCTTAAAAAGATTTTTCCACAAGCTATATTGCACGTGTTCCCTCTTAAGCACTGAGACAAGGTGGATAGGCAGGCAGGCAGATACGGCCGACAGACAGACAGACAGACAGACAGACAGACAGACTAAGATTAAGAACATGCTATCCAACTGTAGCAATGACATTAACATAACTTCTAATGCATAGTACATTCTAGGCCAACGTTGATTCGACCAGAGCAGCATGACTCGTCACACAGACACGATACGATGCCACGTGTCAACCCATAGGCGCGCCACGTCAGGGAATCTGCCCTGCCGTCTGTTACATAGCCAGACATTACAGCGCCTTTTAAGGCACCGAACACCGCCCTCCGACCCCCCCCGGCTCCACTAATACATTCAAATGAAATTCACCCTCGCCAAGAGCGGCTGCGAGGGAGCTAAGCTATTCGTGCTATAGCGCCCCGGCACCCCTCTGTTTCCTCTCATCTCTACACAAATTCAATTTAAATTTGAAAAAAAAAAAAAAACAGATTCTGCGTTATTGCGTGTTTGTCCAACATCGACATTAATTTGAGCTCGACATTAATTTGAGCGGTCCGGCGAGGGAGAGGCCCCCCGCGCCTCACCCCAAAGGTGTCTGCCAGGCAGAAAGGGAAAATAAGACCAACCGGTATGTTAATGACTCCTACGCACGAGCGTCTCGGGTCTGCAGCCCGATCTGAAGTCAATCACATGCCAAGCACCTAGGCAGGCCTAGTCACAATGGCTTCAATCTGGATTTTTTTCTGGGAGCCGAGCTGTCAGTAAAAAGAAAAAACGCGGCATCGCCGGGCTGCCGTAGGCGGCAGCACATTTCTTTGTCCCAAGACAATAGGTGCTACTTAATATAGGCCGCACAACACACACTTTTACTGACACACACACACAGACACGCACAATACACAGTCAGCCGACGTGAAAATCACACCTGCGCGACTCGGGAGGTCAAACGGAACTTTATTTTATTATTTTCTGAACCAAAACGGCAACCAATTTGACCCGGGGGCGAATAAAGACAGACGGGCATTCGCTAGGACAATCGTTTGTCAGCATTTTTCCCGGCTTACCGGCAGGAGGAGAGAGAGGCCTAATAAAAGATAAACAAAGATAAACAAAGAGATGAATAAATAACGCGGGAGAAAGAAGGGGAACATCGGTGCTGGTTTTGATGCACATATTGATCTTGGCAGACTTGACACTCCCCTCCTCCTGTCCCGGGACGAGCTTGATGTCAGCAGAACCAAAGCCATTTGTCCAGCTCAGCACAAGAGAGAAGAAACATTCTGATAAATATGGCAGCCTCCGTGTAGAGGTTTTGTGTACATCAGAGTTGACTGTAATCAAGGGCAAAATGATTTTCTTGTAATGCACAGTAATGTACACTGAAGCAAACTAATTTGATAAAGAGTAGATTTAAAGCTGCATTTGAAAACATTTTATGGGAAAATATTAGCTTTTAGTTGCTTTCAATAATGAAATTGGTCTTCTCAAGCCCCCGGTAAAACCAGCAGTGAAATATGAGTCCCTTTGTCTGTACTGGATAGTGCAGTGGCGGAAATATACTGTCACACAGAAAAGTGATGCGGCCGATGTATCAAAAGGAGAGTTACTATGGCAACCGACACTGCCGTCTGTCTCACTGCCATGGACATCGCTACAGTAGACGGAAAGTGAATTCTGATTAAACCCAAAAACAAACGGGATGCAGTTGCTTCTGGTGCCCAGAGTGGCCGCTAATTTGCCATTGTTCGACCACCACAAATGTAGTGTCTACACTCAGAACCCACTGACTCTCCATGTATGGATATCCATATATTGCGCAGTGCGGGCATTGACATTAAAAAAACCATTGACCTTGAAAACCATCAGTCATGGCTGAGGGGGCGAGGAGCTTAGTCTCAGCGTGTCACGTTTAAATAGGTGCGCAGAAACATGCTGTGTAGAACCTTAAGCCGTGCACACTGTGCCGATACCAAAGATATTTCATGCACGCCACGTTCCACGACGACAATAAAAACTTCCAAATCCTTCTCGCTAGGCTCCATTGTGATTCTGTTATGATAACTTGTCTCGATAACAGGTTATAACACTAGACCACAATAACAGGTTCCTTGTCTGTGGAAGTGGAGGTGTTTAAGACCTAAGACCTCCCTGCTAGCCTCTTTTTATTTCCTGCACAAAGAAAGCCATCGATGACCCCACAAACGTGCGCAACACGCCCACCTTTTGTCGGTTGAGTTTCCGGGATTCTCAGATTATCATGAGTTTGATTATTTCAGACTGGTTGATGAGGGCTTCTTTCTGTGGGACTGGCAGTTTAGAAAATTAACTGCCGAGGTATAAAATACATCTTTGGCTTATAAAAAATCATTGATCGATTACTCCCGTTCAAGGTGGAGATTGGACTGATCGAATGTGACAGCTAATCCCACATTTTTATTATATATTTTGAACCTATGAAAGTTTTCAATTTGCCCTTTTTGTAAAACATGTCTCCCGAAGGGACCAAATAAAAGTGAGTTGAATTGAATTGAAATGAGAATAAATTGGTTACCAGCCTCCCGAAGCGGAAGAAGAAATCACTGAACCAGCATTGCCTTTCGAAAGTTGTTACCTTTATACCTATATACACTGTGTGCTTAAAGCAAAATCAACATTAGGGCACAGTTATATAGACTAGGCGTCTCAATAGAGACAGTGTTCAATAAAAACCATATAGTGAAGCATCATAAAGCCAGACTTGATGGGTGCACACTCCAATGCATAGCCTGAGTCGTTTATGAGACAAGCATCTGTTACGGTATTATATTTTATTTTTTAGATGCATATTGTCAAATAGAAGTGATTCGGTAATATTAATCAGGATGAAATGCTGCATAATAAAACACCTAAAATGACTTGCCAGGCACATATTCCCCTCATCTTTTAATTATGGTATCACATTTATAATGTGATTTAAGATTTTGTGACTGTTCACTCCAGATAGTGGTGCTCATTTCAATTAGGACTTTGTAGACAATATATATACTCAACAATTCATTCTCACGTGTCGAGATGCAAGTCAGTGATTTAATTAATACCTGAAGAGCTCACAGTCGAAATATGAGCATGTGGTTTGGGTGTGTAGGTGATGCTAAGGATGTATGTCTTTGTTTGTAGAAGATCCTCTTAATTCCAGGTTTTCCCTTGACTTTTTCAACGCATCACACCTTTTGGGGGGGAAGGGCTGCGGTAAGAAATCAACCCAGCCCAGGTTATCGTTTTCAGGCCTTGGGAAAAAGATATTCGCTGTGATTGTGTTAAAGTGAAGAAAACCCCCCAAAAATGCGATCACTTGCGGAGGCGGAGCGTGTAAAATCAGGATGGTTTTACCATGCTAGGAACAACTTGAACTGAAACTTTAGACTAGGTGCAACTATTGGATTTTTGGAATCTGTATTTAGCGATCACTTGCAAAATGCAAAGCTTGATTAAAAATGGACATTATGGCAACATGAGGTCCACTGTTTCCCAAGAGAGCTGGTTTAATTAAAAAGCATACAACATCAAACATGCATTTAAATCATGTCCCTGTATTAAGGGGAAAAGGCCCGTGTGATTTAATTGCTGGATCAATAAGTCATTGGACGTGTTCTAAAACCAATATTTCCCCTTGGAGGTATACATTAAGACTGTAAGCTCTGATTTACTATTGGGGGTCCGGTTGGTTGTTGACCCCAAGAGACTTTCTCACCTTTCAAAATAAATTTATTTTCTCCCCCTGGTTTGACTCACGTTCCAAATGACCAAGCCCCTCTCACAGATGTATGCTATCTATCACTACTATTTACTATCTATAACTATTTCTGCATCTTGCGTTTGTCTCTGTGTTGGTTTTGTGTCTTTGTTATGTTGCTAACAGAGGTGTATGGATGATAGAACAGGAGAACATTCACAAATTTCTCACATCAAGATCATTGACTTACCGACTTTCACGGGTGATCACAGTGGAATACAACCCTGAGAATTTATTTGGTTCAGAGAGGCTTTGGGGGTTGGGGGGGGTTGTGTTGGTGGGGGTCCTTTAACAGCTGGCGAGGATTAATCTCCAGCCTGGCAAGGCCAGGGAAGGCACGAAGTTTCGGAAATCAAAGTCTTGCAGGTGCAAAATTGAATCTTGAATGTAAATTGATTTGGAGATCAAACACTCCGCATGCCCCTCTATCATTTTAATCAGGGACAGTTGAGAAGCTGGGCGGCGGAGAGAGAGAGTCACTCAATTTCCTGAATTCGGCAAATGTAGCCCGCAAACTTGATTAAGGTTGGTGGGAAGTTGGTGGGCTCAACTGCCGGTGTTGCCCTCTCCCCCAGGACAGGTTAGACTCTAACCGCTAGAGAGTCCGATAGCTGCATATTTCTACACCCTACAACCTTCAAATATGCTTCCCTGGCGACATTTGTCAGGATATTAGGCAGCTCAGACACCGTGTCACTTATAACACAGTGAAATCCTGATTAGAAACACCATTTAGTTGATACACAGGATTGAAAACCTCTCATGCCCGATTCGTACAGTAAAGGGCTTCGAAACACAGTGAGGATTGCTCAGTTCATTTGGCCTTCTAAGCCATGTCCACATTTACATTTACACCATTTAGCAGACGCTTTTATCCAAAGCAACTTACAATTAGTATATTTGTCAACAGTTGTACTGGTTAACCGCAAGCAAACAACATTCTCCTAGAATAATTACATTATGTCATCATGGTTACTTATTTTTCAGTATACATTACTCAATATATTCCTATTAAAGTACCATTCAATCCCCAAAAATAATTGTGTCTCATTTACTACGGCAATCTATCCTATACTCCTGACTATCACTGCTCTGGCTTTCTCTAACTGCTCAGGTCTGACCGAGTCAACCTTGCTCGAGTCTCAAGTCAGTCTAAATGTCATGAGTATGAAGTCCAAGTCACAGCAGTACAAATAAGAGTAAGTACCAATTTAATATCTGAAACAAAGAATATCTAGTTTTTTTTATTGGATAGTTTTAATTCAGTTGTATTTAGTTCAGCTTCATATTCAATAGATTTATTTAATAAAAAAATTACAACAACAACAACAACAAAAAAAAACACATTAAAAAAAAAGTCTCAAGTCACTAGTCAAGTCTCAAGGGAGACTTCTGACTTGAGTGAGACTCGAGTCCACTTAAAATGACCTCTTCCATTCATTGGCCCATCCCTCTCCTGTCCTCCACCCTAGACACCTCACGTCAGTTTCCGGGTGGCTGGATGCGACTGTGAATCTAAAGAAATACAGCGAACGAGAGACAGAGGCCGGTGTGGGGTGGGGGGTTCTTTCTCTGCCTCACAATCCCGCTATCTAATTAGGCTGCATGGCCAGCATCAAGTTTCCCAGGAACAGATTAAACTCTTGGGACTGACCTGGCCCACATTTTATGCTACATTGAACTCTTAACCAATTAAAGGAGGGTCATCCACGGACATCTTAATTGCAAGAAGCATATGGTGTATAAACTCATAATCAAGATTTAATCACACACATCCTACTTCAGATCTGTTCTTGGCCTTCATACATTTATTTTACCCTTCTCACCACCTCCCTTCACATATGCAAAAAAAAAAAAAAGATAGTATTCCAGGCAGGAACGCACAGTAGATGAACATAAATAAATGATTAGCGAGAAATGTTTGATAGGAGATGCAATTGGGCTCTTAGAGCACTGTGCCTGTCAAAGTGTGATGAAAGCATGATTGCTGGATGGGAAATTGAGAGATTGATTGTACACGTGGCACCGAAACCACAGTAAATTAATAAATCATAATGTTTTAAATCTCTCTCTGGTGTGACTCTCAACAGATTGTTTTCTGCGGATGATTATACTGTAAAACAAAATAGAGAGATTGTTGACAAAATGATTAGGGGGAGTATCATGAGTTTCAAGGGAATAGCAGATGGGAGTGAAATCAGAGGGACTACAAACCACAGTGGTTCAACAAAAAAGATCAACGCTAGACATATGCCAGAAAAAGAGTGACTAAATTGTTTCAATTAATTGAATGGATGAAAAACACACCAATGTGTGAACAAAGGACCGGTTGAGGTTTCGAGCACAAACACAAAACCTGGGGCTTTTTTGGAGTTTTTCTTCTTGGAGACACACATTTTTACCACATATAGTTATCTACCAATCGTCCATTTAGTTTAATTTATCTAAGTTACTTACTGTGAGCACAATTACAATTACAATTAGTAGGTAGGGGTTCCTGTCACTATCTAATTGTTCTTAACATGATAGGCCTAGTGTTGTTACTCATTAGTAGAAAAAGCCTTTCCCGTCATTGTTTGGCTGACAGAGCGATAGATACAGCCCTGTGACTCGCCGGCTGGTATACACAAACACCACCCTCATTTCCCAGATAACATATAGATTGCGACCCTGTCGATAGCGTCGGAGATTCAATGCAGAGGCCTCACTTCAGCGAGCTCCGGGTGAACAATAACAATGTCTCCATCTTCACTTATCAATATCAGAGTGCTGAACCTGACCCCTCTTTCTCCACCTCCTCAGTGGCACAACGTAGGCACTCAAAAGGCCCTGCCATTCACACTGGCCTTTAAGCGGCCTTTAGCTTGTTATCTTTCTCCTTCAGACCACCGGCACACGCAGGACATTGTGGCAGGCAAGAGAAAGGACTCTAAAGGACTCAACATTTTGGATTGGGCCCATATACCACCTTATGAAGCCACTGTTGCCACGATTCACCTCCAGTGACTAACTCTGATTTGTTGAAGTGTGAATCATGAATAGCATTGTTGATGACGCTAGTGAGACTCATTCCGGTTGCTAGTGATGAAAATGTATGTTATGTATTTATTGTTATATCAGAAGTAATTTTGTTAGTGTGTCCCATTACAAACTGGAAACTTTCCTGAATCCACATAAACCCTGATATCTACTTGAACCCTGACATCCAATTTGTGAAATCTACATTTGTTCACGTTTCATTTGGTCGCTGGACCTTATTAGCTTCTAATGATGATTGCATCTGCTGCAGTGATATTGAGGTTAAATTAGGGGAGGAAGTGCTCCCATCTAGAGGAGGCTTTGAATGGAAGATGTTAGCCTGTGTTAAAATGTGCATAGAAGACTAGCTTGCGTGCTACGTTTCGTAAAAGTTGCTAATAGTAAAAGTTGCTAATAACACATTTCCCAAAATAATATAGCAGAGGAATGTAGCTTTAATCAACAGTATGTCATGGAGTTCATTCTTTTTGTCTAGACAGTGGTGACCAGTTTAAAAAAAAAAAGCTCTGAGATGTAATTTATCCAACATTATAATTTTAACCGGACTTAAACACAATCACCCACAATTCGGCGGGCACTGCGGCATAAACAGCGTTATTAAACTTACCAATTAATTCAACCCTTATCAATTTATTACAGTGTAACTCGTTTAGAGAAACCCAAAAAAGCTAAACTAAACACTTTCAGAGCATTAACGGGGGTAAAAACTCGATTGTGGTGGTCCCTTTAGTGTTTTGGCGAATACAGTGTATACAGTGTATACCCATATAGTCTGGAATTTGAATAAAATGATCCAATAGGATGTCCCAGGTTATTAGCATATACTAGAAAAACGAAAAATGTGAGTGAGTGGAACGGAGGCTAGCCAGGAAGTGGGGCCGGGAATTCGGCTCCCAATATATAAGACTTCTTTCATGTCGGAGTTTATATTTAACTCCACAAAATATCGGAACAGTGAGGAATGAGGTTGACACTTTGGCGTAAAGCCAGATGAAGATCCCCTGCCAGAAAATGTGACATTTCTCCTTCCTGCACCACTATCTCACCAATAACAATTAGCTCAATAATTGTTTGGCTAATTATGATTAAATATTTGGTGCTGTGCCAGCAAGGCAATCTCTTTTGCAAGTTTCCCATCCTCGTCTCCTAATTGTGCCAATGTTAAGAGATGTTACCGGGGTCGCCGAGGGTGTAGAAAATGCATATTAGTTTGTCCAGTACACATGCATGCAAATAGACTACCAGAGGTACAATACTTCGTTCTGACGCAAGTCAACAATACTTCGTTCTGATGTCGATATGCAACCCGACCTTGATTGACATGCCGGCTGGTGCTAATTAACCCCGCCCTAAAAGTAAAGAGTTGATCAAGGGAAAGGGTGTTTGTTTGAAATAGTGCTCATAGTCATAGTGGCCCCAGTACCATAGCGGCCACATTTCCACCACAGCTCACTGTTTATGTTGACATCATGGTTGGTAGGTGGAGGTAGAGAAGGGTGTGGGCCTACACGCACTGTAGGGGGGAGGAGCAGAGAAGAGTGGGGGCAGCGCACTCAGTCAGGTTTCACACCAAAACAACAACGTAACGTTCCGGACCCAAATGGAGTAGCGTCGTCAATGAGAGCCCCCCCCCCGCATCAACGGTGTGTGTGTCAAAGAAAAGACAACATTTCGACAACCGTGGGTCTGAGGGAGAGCGATGACTTCTCGTCCTCCCGCTAGTTGCACAGCGGTTAACTCTTCCTCCCCTGCTGCACCCCTCCCTCCCTCCCTCCCCACCCCCCCTCCACCACCACCACTGCGGTCCTCTCCTCTGCCGCACTTCACTCCTGTGGCGGAACCGTCGGGTCCGTGTTGCTAGGCAACCGCACACTGTCTTAAGATCTTCCCAGTCGAGCTTTGAAGGTAATGAAACAATGCCCCGAGATAAACAGCGGCTGCAACCCGGATGAGAGAGAGAGAGAGAGAGAGAGAGAGAGAGAGAGAGAGAGAGAGAGAGAGTACCTGCTCACCTCTCTTTTTGGTCTCCAATTAAAAATAAAAAAACTTTATTCTCTTTATCAGCTCACGTGAAGATAAGCTAGGGACGGGACCAAAAAAATTAAATCAAATAACCCAGCAACACGCTTGTGTTTCCAACTCGTTTTCCTCCCCGACAAGGAGGAGGTGGAGCTCCCAAGCTGGGAAAACAGCTGTCTTCTTCAAGGTTAGCGCGCCTCAAGGTTAGGCTAACATACGGTAATGCGTTGCTCCAGTCTCCGCTCTATTGACACGCATCCTAACCTCCCTCGGTGGAACTGGCTTGATTGACGCCCGTCAGCACGAGCCTGCGCGGTGTCCTTGTGAGATGATTGATGACCTTTGATTCGCCGATGGCCAATAGGACACACACCCCTCACCCCCCCCCCCAAAAAAAAAGACACGTTGCGAGATACTTATAATGGCGCTTTAGTTTATTAGAGATTTGGCCTTTATTCTGAAGCACAGGCAAGACGGCGTGAGTGCACGGCGTGAGTGCACGGCGTGTGTGCACGCGGACCCACGCCGATTTGTCAGCCGGATTTACAGTAACTGTTCCAAGAGAGATGTTTTCTCATGCCCAACGCAAACAGAAAAAAAAATCTGGGAGCAGCGCGCAGATCTTCTGGCGTTCTGAATTATGACTATGCACCCGGGAGATGAAAATCTTTTGTTTTATTTTATTTGTTGTTTTACAACCCCCCCCCCCCCCTCTCTCTCTGAGCCCTTGTAGGAGATGGTACATCAAAGCGAGGCTCTTACTAACACAAGCAATAAACTACTCCCACAAGGCTTTGTGTGAACTTAGCTCCTTTTCCCCCTACGTAGACTTCATGACTGACACCAGGGAACAACAAGTGCCCTCCCCCTTGCTTTCGCAGCCAGACGCCAATAGGTGTCATCGAACTCCGACCCGGAGCTATTCACAAGCTTTTAATACATAGCCTCCGACTTGACTCGATTGCTATTTTTATGTACACTTATGTTTTTTATACTGTTGTTTATTTGATGTTTTTACTGGAAAGCGCCTTGTGCACCTTTTGGATGATGTAAGGCGCTCTACAAATAAAATTTGATTGATTGATTGATTGATTCACGGAGGGACGGTTGGAAAAAGAGGATTTTAAAAAGGCATGCTAGGTGAGATTTACACCTTCATCCAGCCTACATTTGACGCGATGCGCGGGAAGATGTGTTAAACCTATGATGACAGTTACACTCTTTATCCAGCAGGAAGGTAACTGCCTGGTGCTTCTCCTTCTCTAACTTGTGTTGTTGTTTTCTGACTCGTCCCCCTTTTTGTGCACCCAACCACCCGTGGGCGCTTCAATTAGCTCCGCCCCTGCGAGCAGCTGATCCAATCACAGCTGTGGGCAGTCGGACTCTGGTTGTTTCTTTTTTTGGATTCAGATCTCCTATGAGTCGTATAACTGAGGCCATGACAGCTCAGCCATCCATCTAGATAAACGCTCTACTCTACATGCTCTCTTTCACTCTAAAGGCAATCTGTAGACACGGAGTTCAAGCGAGTTCTGACGCCACAAACCCTTGTTTTCTTTTTTTCTTTTTTTTGTGTGTGTCACACATTTCTTTCATTATGTAATTGCACCGCTTCAATCCGCCCAGCTGCGTTTAGGCCGTCGCCGGTGTTTTGCCGGGCCGGGGATGGGAGACGGACGGACATAAACATCAGCCTTCTAATCAAAATGTAAATCTCTGTCTCCCTGTCGGGGCATTAGTGCATCTTGGAGGGTGAATCTCAAGGCTCCAAATTGAAAGATGATGAATGTGGCCGCCTTGTTTTTGATGCCTGAAATTAAAAACGCAGCCTTGAGGGGGGATAAATAAATAAATAAATCCCGGTCGGAGAATGAAGCCAGAAGGCGAGGAGAGGCAACTCAGGGTGTCAAAAGGAACATGTTTTTCAGCCTTCCTACAACGACAAACAACAAACGGCACCTCACTGATAGCAGATAAAGAGTAGGTGACATGGCCCGGTGACAAAGGAACTGCGAGGTATCTGCCCATCAATCACACCTCCACACTCCCCAAAACATGACAGCAGCGCTCTCTGACCGTTGCTGTCAGGCATCCGTGCGAAACCTTCTGCGCGCGAGCGCACACGCACACGCACACACACACACACACACACACACACAGCGCTGATTTATTGTGAGGCCGTCTGTCATGCGCACGATGCACGTGTGAGATTGATTGAATGTGGCCCGGGATGCATATTTCGATTTGTGCGTAGCGTGTGTGTCTGTGTGTGCCCGCAAACATCTGTCTGATTTGCTGTCAGCATTGCTGTTTAGGGGGAAAGGGAAGATGACAAAGGCCTAGTTTGTTAGTTCTTAAGCCTGGCAAAGAGAGGGAAACAGGGAGAGATAGAGGGGAAGACAGGGAGAGACTTGTTTATATGAGGAAATGGGGAGGGCCTTGTAATTTGACCTCAAAGTGGTATTAAAAGTTAGGTTTGCTATCCCCCATCCAGTGCTCTGTGTGTGTGTTTCTGTCCTAATAAAATTGTATAAACTACATATATATACACACACACTACATATATATATACTTGACACTTAGCAAGTGAATCCTTCCTCTGGTGTCTAGTCTTGGGCTTTTGCAGCTGCACAAACTACCTAGATCCTGAATGTATTTTTCGCGTACAGTATTTTTCCACTCCCTTTATGTTCTGATTATTTTTGTGCATGATCGCACTCTGCCTACAAGCCACTGCTTTGATTGAAACAGCTCAGCTGGTGTTTTGGGAACTGTGCCAGACCTGAGGCGACGCACCGGTGGTCATTTAGCGAAAAACAACCCGTGTTTTGCATCTGAACGCCACGTCCTCCACCGAAAGTTCATCAAGGATAGATGCGTTTTTTTTTTTTTTTACAGTTGCGTGAGCAGCCGATGTTTCACTACTGACTTGGCTCTGTCTCTCTAAAGAGGTTTATGACTGGCACCTATGCACTTTAGGGCATCTAGTAATGACTCCGAGCAGGGATCCACTGTGAAATGTACTCATGTCAACCTATTATTTTTTTGTGCTTGAATTAGAAACTTTTAGATAGGCCTTCTGCCCGTTGCACATGCAGAATACTAACTCATTTCCAAACTCATTCTTCACATCATTTTCTGCTCATGAACATGGCGCCTCCTTAGAGTGGGGTGAAATCCGTGCCTACTGAACACACATTAAAACCACAATCGAAAAGGAGAGGCAATCATCGGTTTACGCGGCAAGATTTATTCTAAGGGCACAGTGTTTAAAATGCAGTATCATTTCACAGGCATCTTAAACCCTCCAGGTTCAGGGAGAGTATACCCATGTAGTGTGTACATGCACAATAGCTTGAGCGCGGTGTTTTGCCTCCAATCACCATGAAATCCCTCGCTCGAACGCAAAAAGCTGCACCACCATTTTGAACGCGCACAAATGTTGAATTTCCACGAAAGTCTGTTTAATATGCACGAGATATTTTTAAACACCAGCAAATGAGTCCTACTAATTGATAATTTGGTTATTAGTAAACACGGCGTATATATACTTTTATATATACTTTTTATTTTTTTTAAATATTTTTATATATATATATATTTTTACAAGAATATGCAGTGGTCTCCTAATTTTTTACATGGCTGTATATATATTTATTTATTTATATTTAACATTTATATTTATATTTGTTAATTTATTATATACTTTAATATATATATTTTTAAATTTTT
>JAODLI010065870.1:0-14714 GCA_027575585.1 Percopsis omiscomaycus
ATGCGGTTATGGGGTCCACTCTAATTTCCTCAGACTGAAATAAGAGAAGGCCCAGACAGATAAAACCTGATCCAGGGGAAGTGTGTGTGTGTGTGTGTGTGTGTGTGTGTGTGTGTGTGTGTGTGGAGGGATGCTGGCAGAAAGGTGAAGGGATGCTGGGGGTGGATGGAAGGATGGAGGATGCCGTGAAGAGGGTTAGAAAGGCAAACAGATACCAGGGAGTCATGGCATTCTCTCTTACTTCCTATTTCTGTTTTTTTCCTGAGCCTATGGCTTAAATGTGCATTAGGCTAGCGGACTTGGACTGATAAAATACAGCAAACTGTTGAAATACAATAAGCCTTAAAGCTGTTTGTGCTGACGACGACGCTTTCTCCTGATGAGGTAGAGTCAGGCAAGAAAATATGAAGAGAAAATATAAGAAGAAATTCTCCATCAGTAGTCGTTGAGTGTGCAGGCAGACACTCAAATTTAGTGATTTTAGAACTGCTTATGATTGCATTTGAAATGTCAGGCCACTTATTAGCTAGCCACCATTTGTACAATCAAGACGATAACCGACATTGTGGTGGCCTCACCCTGCAGTGGATATGGTTAAATTCTTACAGTACATGCTGGTAAAGGTGAACAAATTTCAAATTTGTTCAAATGGAAAGTGTGTATATGTGCTACTACTGATAAAATGTATTTAGTGTATTGTAATCCACTTTTTAGAAAATGTTTGGAATTAGTGGTTTGACACTATGAACTACTTCTATTTTAATAGCATAACATGAAAATATCTGTTGAACACCGTTAAAATACAGGTATATCAATATTTAATCAAACTAGATTCAAAATTACATTACATTTCACAACACCTTGGTGGGTTCCGACTTGAATTTAAACCACAGTACTAAATTCACGGGCCTACTAAACTCTCAATTCTAGCTATCTGCGTCTTTTACAGTTTTCTAACAAATTGTTAATAAAGTGCTCCATTCCTACCGTATCACCACGAGGACCCACACATGGGAACATATTCAGCTTATACTGTAGGTGCCATATGTTATGCTGAACAACATAGCAGTGTATAAAGAGTGCACTAGTATATCTCCATTAGCCATTAGGTGTGCTAATGATAGTGTGTACTAGCTTACTTACTTTGTCTCCATTAACCAAAGTGTGAATGGTTATTACTCTGCGAGCATTGACCTGCAACACACACTCACACACACACACACGCACAAAGAGTATTGGCTCGACTGATTTGTGACCTCTTTCCCTCCTTCGCTGCCATCTCACTCTTATCGATTCCCTCTATTCTCCTCAGCCCCTCTCTTTCCCCTCTCTCTCTCTCTAGCTTCTCACTCGTTCCTTCTCTCCCTGTCCCACTTCCTCTGTCTCTACCCCCTTCTACACTTATTCTCCCTTCTCTCTGCTTACTGGTGCCTCATCTCTCTCTCTTTCTGTCTCTCTCTCTCACTCTCTCTCTCACACACACACACACACAAACTCACACACAGTGATTGTCCATGTTCAATTATTAACAACCATCAAGGATTCTAAAAGAGGTCAATTACCTTCTGTGTCAGTAGCTCATGACATACTGGGCAGCTGTGTGTGTGTCTGTGTGCGCGCGTAAGCGCATATGCGCAAGTGTGTGTGTGTCACTGTGTTAGAATGTGTGCATTTCCCTGTAGATTTATCCTGATTCTCTGTCTCTAATATAGGACGACACACACAGAGTGTTGGCTAGCTTGGGACTGTGTCTCCATGTCATTTTTTTTCTCCTCATGACCTCTCTCCACCTGTTTTTCTCTCTTGCATAATGCTCTCTGCCTCTCTTCATCCCTCTCTTTCGTCGTCTGTAACAATGCCTACGCGTTTTCTCTCTGCCTCTATCTGCCTGTTAATCTCTCCGTTTCTTTGCAATGCTGATGAAATATATAAACCAGAAGATGTGTCTTTTGTTTTACGGTTCCCCCACCCCCCTGTTTGACTATCTGACCTGTTATATCTCACTCAGAGACGACAGACTTCTAAATGTCTCCTCATGGTACCGCCTGGGCTTTTTTGTTTCTGAACTGCTCTCTTGCCTCTCTCCATGTCTGTTTGCCTCTAATTAATTATCTGTTTCCTTGCTTATTTGTGATTCACAGAAGTAGACCTTGTCGGTGGCTGCATTGTTATGATTGTCTGTTTGGATGTACAGTTGAGAGAAGTGCAGGGTGTGAGAGACACAGTAAATAGAAATAAAAAAAACGTGTAGGCAGTGTTTTTATTGTTCACAAAACTGTCCTTTTTCAAGTTAAAGCGGCTACAGACAAGATTGTTGCATTAAAATGATCATTATAATTTATTATGATCATTATTGTCAACCCTAAAACGGCCCAATACTGATGTTTTCAGCAATTAGTGGTACAAAACCAGAAACTACATTTACTTGTGCTTTTCTAACAAATTACTGTAGTTTCAACAAAATATGTCACTACATTGCAAAAATGTCCAAAGTTACATAGGGGCCTTAATGTATTTTTCCAAGCTAACTGTAAAAGTTGATCCACGGTAATTAAATAATGCAATATGTGGAATTTTCAGATAAAATAAATTGGCTGCAACTGATATTTATTATTGCTTCTTCTTAATTTTTTAACTACAAGATTAGATTGTAAGTTTATCTAATTAAAAATAAATCCAGTTAATAATAGCTCAACTCGTTGATTTTATTTATTTTGTGGAGCTCAATTAGTCGACTCACAACATTCTGTCACTCTTTATTAGGCTGACATAAATACATCCAAAAAATGTTTTATGTTTTAAGTAGATAAGCAATTTCTTCACAAATTTATGCAGAAATTAATAGTCTATGATGAAATGTCCCTTAAAATTCAATTTAAAGGTACACTCCTCTAATTGTGAATGAAGGTGCATGATCTCTTATAAACTACTGTAGCCATCTGGATATGGCTAAAATCAGTGCGGTAAGGTGAACATAACGTAAGGTGAACATAACGTATGGCTACTGTCTATTGTGTAAAAACTCTAAACTTACTTGTATTGTCAAATGTGTTTTCCTTCTTTAGTTTCTTACTTTTACTCCACTGTTTACAAATAAACTTTGTTTTGTGTGTTGGCATTCTAGGAGAAAGACAAATCATTTCCAGTGCTGTGCACACCTGGGTGATAGAAATGTTTGTGAAGCTATCCACTTGTCTTGATCCTTGTCTCGTGTTTTTCATCTTCTTTTCCCACTCTTCCCTGGGCTGACAGGAGGGGCTTGGTGGACCTGGTGTGCTGTCATGCTACAGAGACCAGAAGTCCCACCTTTTTCTAGTCATAACAGATGCTTTAAGCACTGTATCTAAACCAAATCACAATTTTAGTGAGCTGGGACTTTTACACCTCGGGTGATTCCGATTTTACTTTCTGCCTAGCAACAGTGGCAGAGAGTTATACTGTATGTATACGGTATGTCTATTCTCGCTGCTTGTTTGTTTTATTTTATTGACACACTAGACAAGTTAAAAGTTACATGAATAAATATACAAATAAATAAATTGTGATTCCCCATTGCCAAAAGTTTCAATACTTATTATTATATTTTTGTGCATGGCCTAGTATAATGCTTTAAAATTGCATAGAAAAAGTTTTTAAGATTAATATTGCACTATTTAATATACATTTACATGTTGGTGCTGTTGATGAAACAATAAACAATTAGATAATAATAAATATGATTTGGTGTCATGTAGAAACATTACATGATCAATTATATGTATTTTTCAGATCAAATACAAGCGCACACATGTGCACGTGCACGGTGAATCCTATTTTTAACGTGTACTGTATAATTACAGAGCGGTAAAGCTCTGCTGTGTTTTTCCACTAAGCGAGACGCTGTGCGTCTTTGTGGCCTCTACCCCACTGAGAAACACAGGGCATTTCACCATTGCAACTGCTGATTTAGCCTGCTGTGAAAACCTACCTGGCTCTCTCTCCCGGCTCTCTTCCACAGATATATTCTCTGCTTTTACGCTGTTTTTTTTGTTCCCCCCCCCCATCATCTCTTCCCCTTGTGTTTATTTCAAGCTACAATACTATCGACCTCACTGTTAGTTCTAGAAGTCCCTTTGCCTTTAGTGTTATTCTGCTAGTTAATAGCATCCCCTTGTCTATTTACCTATAGTACATGTCTGTTATGAATTACCCTTTAAATGTATTCATTATATATAAGTGTTTTTCTCATTTAAAATGCTATGCAAATTTACTTTTTACTAAATCATATAGCCTACAGTACAAAAACAGTTTGTAATTAGAACTTTACCAAATGACAGGCTTTACTGTATATAGTTAGTATTCTTGCATTAAACCACACGACTGTGATTTCAAAGGCACCCTCATTTAAATAATCACATGATTTGCATGTTTCAGCCTAACTAGTTTGTATTTCGGAAATGTTGAGTCTGGTAATATTTCATAACCATATGCTTTGTGTGATAGAACATGTTTAAGTCTGTGTTTGTTTGCTTTGTTCCCACTCACCAGTCCCAAACTCAAAAATATCTCTGTACATAAGTCTACTGTATATGCTTTAGACACATTAGCATGAGGGCATTTGCTCTAACTAGATGTCTACCTCTATTTGATATGGAGCTTGTCTATGCGCTTTAATTGCCTCATTATCCCCCTTGCTCCAGTAGCAGCATGCTTGCTAGTTTAGACTTCCTTCCCACCTCTTTGCCCTACTGAATTTGTCCCTATGCCAGATTGTTCGCTGACTTTAACTGCCTACCTTCTGCTATTGTGGTAGGTTGCATGCTGGTTATAATTGCCTCTCTTTAGGTGTCATTTTCTTATCCTCTTGCTCTCTAGCTCTCCCTGTTTCTCTTTCATTTTAAGCTGTGATGCCATGAAAAGCCGCGACTAGATCCCTAGCTTGCTCCAGTGCTGGTTAATGCAAGCTTTCATGATTTTCTTCTCTTTGCCCTCTTTGCTCTCTTATTATCTGCCTTACTAGCAAACAGGCCTACACATAATATTACACACCTTTTTCCTTCTGACTCTGAATTAGAATGCAATACTATAAGCTCTAATCATAGGCCATTTTTTCAGTGCCTTCATATCTATCTTGGTCTTTTTTCTTTTTTGCTAAACTGGTAAACTGCTAAAGCTTTTTACCAGCTTTTACTGCTCTCTTTTTACTTTTCTTGGGCTATTGATGTCCTTAAAGTTTTGCCCTAAAAAAGGCAATTCGTTTACTGTATATACTGACACCTTCTGGCGGTTAACATGTCGACCACTGTGGCATGCGCTATATAGAATAAAATAGCTCATTCTCTACCTAGATTAAATATTTGTTTTAATGTAGCCTGGATCAAAACATTTCTTAGTGGACCTTTGAGTCTGCCTGAATTCTTATTTCCTAGCTTTTACTTTCTGCCTTGCTGCTAGCCTCCCCTTTGCCTCTACACTTGCTTGTTTTATTGGTAACTGTGTCTCTATTTCTCTGGTGGCAGCACCGTACAGAGTGTGTCCATACAAACTAGCTAAGTGTGATTAGTTGACCAACATGAAGAGAGGCCTGCTTGAGTATTTGTAACATTGCTGAACCTGAAATGAACTGGGAAGAGAATTTTTTTTTTAAAAATCTCCCGCACTTTACCCTTCGCTCCGCTGTTGCGTTCACCTAATTCCCCCTTTTTATCTTGTCTACTTACCCTCCCCTTCTCACATTTTTTCTCCTCATTTGAGCTCTTTCTCGTCTCTCCGCGCCTGTGCCGGTACTTTTACACTTCCCCCAGTCTGAAGGTTTTTAAAACGCTTCATGGCCTTTCGCGGCTTCTCACCTCCTACTTCTTAATCTGTGCTCTTAACCCCCTCCTTTTCTCTCTCCTCTTTTTAATCATTACTCCATTTTCTCATTTCCCCTCCCCTCCTTCCCTGCCTCTTCTCCAGCTCCCCTGCTCTACGTTTTTACATCCTTCTTTCTTATTTTATCCTCACTTTACTCTTTGCCCCCCGTTCGCTCTGTCTTTATTCCCTGCCATTACTCTCTATTAGAGCTCTATTTCAGCCCTATCAGTATGCTGTAGTGATTTAAGCCTCACACTTATACTTTCCATAGATCTATATTCAAACAGAATAATAGAGAAGGGAAAGGAATAGAGAAGGCCGCAGTAGATTAGTGGTTTAAGCAAAAATTGATTCATTCAAGTAAATCCAAAGTAAATAATATATGATATAGGCTTGTAAATAGCAGCCCATATTTTACGATAAATCATCCTTTAGAGTTGTGTTTTGAATCCTCCAGCGGCCCTGATACAGATTTGCATTTGGCCTGTCTTGAAAACGTACTGATACTGTAGTTAAAGGTGCGCTCCCCAATTGTGTTATATTGCCCCAAGAACCCCAAATCTCTGTGCATGAAAGGGTGTATGACTGCAGGGGGAGGGGTGGAGGAGGGTGTTTGAATGGTTTAAATGGTTTAAAATGACATGGTTAATTAAGGAGTGTTGCTTTATTAGGATCCAATCCCAGCCTATGCTATGCGTTTTCTTATGTCTGTCTGTAAACAGAATTACAAATTTTAATATTATCTGGACTTTACCAACCTGTAAGTAAAGACAGCAGCTATACGAAACAGAACAGCCTGCGTTTCCTACACGTCACCTCACATGTCTCTTCTGCCTGTCCTTCTTCCAGGGTTGGTGGTGAGGGAAGCCAGTATAGAAATCACACGGCAGCAGGTGGAGGAGCTGTTTGGGCCAGAGGACTACTGGTGTCAGTGTGTGGCCTGGAGCTCGGCTGGAACCACCAAGAGCCGCAAAGCCCACGTCCGTATTGCATGTGAGTACAAACCCGACACCATACTCCACAAACGCACATACACACACACACACACGAGTGCATGTGGATAGCGTGCACACCTATAACACACACCTATAACATCCACTCATAACCACCTAGGGCCCTATCTTACACCCGGCGCAAAGAGGCGCCAAGCGCAATGCTTGTCTTTGCTAGTTTCAGACCGACGCAGTTGTAATTTTCCCGTCCAGCGCCCATGTTGTTTAAATAGCAAATGGCGCATTGCTATTTTGAGACAGCGGAAAGCGATTGCGCAGTTGACCAACAAAAGCTGGTCTGAGGAGCTGGCTTTTAAAGGGAATGGCAGATGACACTGATTGGTTTATTGTTGTGCATATAACACACCCCTGAATTATCCAGAGACTAAGTACAACCCTTTTGAACCATCCGCCTGGCGCTGCGACCATTTTTTCCGCCGTTAAGCTAGCCAAAGTGGATTTGGACACACCCTAATTGCACTTGCGTCACACGCTTAGATCATTAAAATAGGGCCCATACTGTCAGCACCTCTGCCCTGCTGTGAACAGGCCCATGCAGAGAGCTTTACGTGAAGGGCAGTTCACGGAAGAGAGAGAGGCTGAGACAAGGCAGGCCTTTTGACGGACGTGCAGGACGGTATATATATAAGATACAGTCATGCTTGCTTACGCACACACACACACACACACATCCTGTGGGAGGGCCACTAAAGTTTGCTGACAGAACCAATATTCACTGCTGCATCGTGGAATTCGACAGTGCCGGCCTTTCAACTTTGTTTTGCCTCAAATGGGGGAAGGCATTACACAGTCACATCTCCACATGATGTAGACTGAGTAGTGTTTTGGAGCGACGGGTTGCTTGTCAGCTCTGCTCCACTTTGAAAATCACCTGAAATGGTCTCTTTGTTCACAGCCTTTAGGTTCTTATAAAGGAAGGGATTGTCCATCACAGCTCCTTGCCGTGGCTTGAGATATGAACCTGCCACAGTAGTTTTTAACGCACCATTGACCCATACTGTTCCGCCATTTAGGCCAACTGGGACTTGTCTTGAGTTCTTAGGTGCTGCGAAGGTCAGCCAGAGCACAAATGCCAATCATCTCAGGTTACTTGGTTTATCTACCTTTTATTGTGTAGTCCTGATTGAGTTAGCTCAACAGCTAAATAGTAGGTACAAAATGAATATAGCAAAGCGGACCTTCACATAGGAAGTAACAGAGCTCCAGCAGAGAGAATCATTCTAGCAGACATGGCCTCTGGAAAGCACGTTTCACCAGGTTAGTTTATTAGAGTTGCTGAAGGAAATCCCGGTTCGGGTCCCTTATATTTCACTTCTGTTTATTTTATTTGGCCATAAATATTTCTTGAACCTTTGCTTTTGGAGGGTTTTACTTTGCTGGAAAAATATGAGAAACAAATATTCAATATGACCGATCAGTACTTTGTTAAATGCACACTACAAAAACCAGCATTACAAAACCACTGTTTTGAAACTTTGAGAGTGCATGTCAGGGGCGTCACCACGGTTTGAATACATTTTGGGTCTTAGGGAAAGGTCTTTATGGGTCAAACTGCTCTAATCCGTACAAATATTCTAAAGACAGCGTCTGATGAAAGATTGAACTGAAACACTTACTTGTACAACACACCTGATGTTTGGTGGCATCGTCTCCCCAAAGACATTTTTTTAGAATATCCACAAATATAAAACCAAACAAAATAAACTACTGTAAATATAATATTTTCATGGATGTTAAAACCAACCAACCAACAAAATATAAACCCATATCTTTGGTGCCCATAAGGCAAATTTAATTTGCCACGTGAAATCAGTTTCATGAGATAAGCCTACTTGGCTGCATATAGGCCAGAGAAAAACTGCAGGCACCACACCATATTGATCTACGCAGTGATTAGTTTTGTTTATGCGTCTCAAACGTTCTCAGACATCTAATAACTAAAGTCAGGAGAGGCTGAATAATGGACACAGCCTCACCGCCTCCTCTCCTGCTCATCCCTGGTGCTCAGGTAATGAACATTCACAAGAAGACAAGTAGGCCATACTGAGGCAAGCAGGCTGCTAAGATGGTAGGCAAGGTAGCCTGGATCGATATGTGTGAAAATAGGATGCCTTTACTGTATACTTGATGCATTTCGTGAATGTAGAGTCAGTAGCAGTAAATGTTTTCTGTTTTCATTCGCCTCTTTTGATTGGCTTATCAATTGCAGCAAACCAGCAAGTGAGAGAGGTCAGAAATGCTGTCCCAGCTATTAGAGGATGCTTGTCTGTCTGTCTGTCTGTCTGCGGGAAGTTAGTGACAGTCATAAATATCCCTCTAAGCTCCGCTTGTAACATTCTCTAATGGAACGGTGCGTCCTTGGGGTCCAATGAAGCCTGGATAATGTGCTGTCTTTGGCCTAGGTAAGCCTGATACATGCTGAGACGTGGCTATCAAGTACACACACACACACACACACACACACACACACACACACACACACACACGCACACACGTATTCCTCATTGAGGAAATTGCTGGAAAATGCAGTCTGTTTGTCCTAGTTCTATATTACTTGTCAGCATTTCATCAATCTTAATCCTATAATACAATAATAAATAAATAATGAATAATATTTTCTTATTCTGTCTCATTTTCATTTTCCACTTTTGTCTTATTCCAAGTTGTGTGAATGGTTCTTTCTCTGTCTTTCCACTTCTCTCTTTCTTTCTCTGTTACAGCGGTGGTTTTTCTAATAATCAGATGTGATTACACTTGGCCCCCTCTTGCGATAACCTTTTACTTCAAATCGACCCAACCTCCCGACCTCCCCTGCTTTCCACTCCTATTTGTCTCTGCTGTTCTGATTAAAATCCTTACTGGCAGCCGGGCCTGGCTGAGGAAAGAGCAAAGCAGAGACAGCACAGAGTTGAAAACCGCTCTCCTCTCCTCTCCTCTCCTCTCCTTTTCACTTCTGATCTTTCCTCTTCTTTTGTTCCGTGTCATCTTGTCAGAGCAGTGGTTTAGGTAGAGTTGTATTTTCATGTTATTGTCATCTTGGCTAGTCTTCTCCTGCTTGTTTGGGGTCGCAAGACAAATAGTTTGAGAAACGCTGGTCTCGCTTGTTCCTCCTTTATCATTTATTTGTACTATTTATTGTATCTTAGTTCTCTTGTTATCTGTCTGGCTATCTCTCCTTTCTGTTTAGTGTAGCATCCTTGCCTATGGTTTATGGAATAGTTGTTTATAAATGCAGCGGATATGTGTTTGCCTAATAGCTGTTTCAAGTATTGGGTCAGACAGCCATGTTTAGACAGAGTTAATAAGAGATATTGTGAATCTGAATAGGTGGTACGTCAGCTTCTTGGAGAAGAGCACTTAACCGGTGACTAATGCACTGTATCGGGCCCTTGATTCATGCACACGTACACACGCGGCAGTGTGAGCCACGCTCTTTGGCCCATTACTGATTTACGTTCTCCCCGGGTCAAGCCTTCTCCTTCAATGGGATTAATGATATGTCAAGGTCACACACATAGAAACGCACACAAACGGGCACCCGCACAGACATTTCCGACCGCGGCGGTGTTCTAGCACCTTCCGTTGAGGCGTGCGTGCGCATAGCAATGAGCGGGCCAGACATTCAGGGACAGAGCGACCCAGACAGACAGCTTGGGGAGGTAAGGTAACTGTGCCTGTTGTTCAGTGTTTTCTCTCTTGTTTCATGCCTTCCCTCTTTAAGTCACAGCCCATGAATGTTAAGTATGATTGTGTGCGTGTGTATGTGTGTGTGCGTGCGCATCTGAGAGTATGCATGTAGGCAATGTTGAGATTGTGTGTATGTGTATGTGTGAGAGAAAGGTTGTGTGTTTCTGATGGAGGCAGCTGATGTTTTGTCCAGATGTGAAGGACAAGCTACTTAGAAGTGGGAAGCCTACATTAAGTGATGAAGTGGAAAGACAAATCTGAAGTTATTAATTTTGAGGCAAAGTATAAAAACAAAAACATTTCAGACCTCATCACGTACTGTACTGAATATTCCTTTTCATGTCTGTAGCCTTTATTCACTAAACTGTTCAGCATATATTTCCAACTGCTTCCACTGGCTACAATATTTTGCCATTTAAAGGGACACTCCTCATTTTGTGTCTGGAATTACCCTTGTGGTTGAAACCAGTGTCACAAAAAAAAAAAAGTTGGCATTGAAATTAAGCGAGGACTTGCTCCTCTGTACTCATACCCCTACGGCCCCACCCCACCTTTGTGGACAGTGTGTTCCAAAACATAAACATTGAGCTGGAGCAGAAATGAGAAGATCTGGAGGTGCTAAATCGACGAGTGTTCCTTTTAAAATGATGATGCTAGTGATTGCTGATTAAACAACAGCATTACAAACACAGACATTGCTTAAAGTCTAGCTTCCCTTTCCCTATTGAAGAGAACAAGACGTGCTCAAATTTGCTTGTCCATTAGCTATTAATGATTAGTATAAGACGCACTTAACGCAGAGCTCAGATTCCATACTAGAAAACAATCCCTTGTACTAATTTGTAATCAATAAACGTACCTACAGGGTGATCCAATTCATTATCTGGTTGTTTTACCTCTGAACCTAAAGCAGACATCATCTATTAAAACTCAAAGTAGACTCATCTCTAGTTTCAGGTGGTAAGATTTTAAGATTTCTGCTTCTGGAGCCGACATCTGACAACCCGAGGATCTAAACTATATTCTAGAGCGGTGGCACCATGTCAGCTAATAGAACTGTTTACGTGGCCAATCTGACTCTAGCTGGAAAGACCTTGTCGGCAGAGTGATCATGGGTTGTGAAGTGCTGAAATGACAGGGTGGAGGGCTCAGTGAATGGATTAGTTGAAGTGGAAAGAGGCTTTCTCACGTCACTTAGAGAAAATGACCGGCCCTATATAACTTCAGAGAAATTGGTTGTGACACTCAAGTCTATTTTCCATCCTCTGGCCTATGACTTAAAATCTGTGAAACTTCACTGGGATTTTAATATATACAGTGTTGTTTAGTTAGTTACTGTAGTTGTTGTTTTGTTAGTTTGTTTCCCTATAAGTTTAAAAGGTGTTTTACACTACAGTATATTGGTTAGGTAGGAAATGGCTAGCAATGCATGTGTGTTGCCTAAAAGAATGACAAGCATTCATTCACGAATGTAATTGCAGTGCATCTGTGGCACAGTAAAATTAAATCAATTAATAATAAAATTACATTACATACATGACAATGAATGTAATGCCACATCAGGCTTTAGACTTTACCTCCATTTACTTTCCAATATTTCAAAACATGCTTATATTATCAATTCCAATACTCTCATGCGCGTTACCATTTACATTTTCTCTTGGAGCCCGAAGCAGACTCCTTTCCGCTGCATGCCATTGTGTCGGAAATTGAATGTCCACATAATTCACAGTGAGACTAGAGAGAAGTATTTTCCTCTCTATTTTCTTCCCGAGCCTCTCAGTTAGCTTTTTATTGCCTGAGCGGTTCCACTAGGGGCAACGTTATGATTTGGCATTGCTGGCATGCAGGCAGACACCCATTTTGGATAATTGCACTGAAATGTGCTTATGCATAGGAGCCTGAGGCAACAAACTAACAGCAAACATGACGGTTTGTTGCTATATTTGAGCAGTGGAAAAAGTAGGGGGTGCAGAGCAACAATTATTTATTTCTTGAAATGAACATTAAAAAAAGACTTTACCTGTAAAGCTGTGCATTTATTGATTCTGCTGCCCTGCACATTTTATGGGGAACTTTATGTGTTTACATTTATACTGGAAATGCTCTTTTATGACTCAGTAGTTCTTTGGGGATAAAATATATTAATAATGCAAGCAGACAAGTATTAGGGTAAACCCTGTGTCTCATCATCATCATCACCACACGCACAGACGTACACTTATAGTCCGACCGCCAAGCTGGTGAAATCATCTCTGTCACAGTCCCCTAAGCTGAACAGTGTGTGCGTGCGTGTGTTTTCAGTTCCTCCCTGAAGCATTTCGCTTTAATCTTCTTTAATTTAATTCGCTATCTTTATGGAAATCGACTCTCACAGCCAAATTCTTATTTTGCCATCTCCCTCACTAATTAAGACCAGGAAATTGTTTTTGGAATTGGCTGGCATGAGGGAAAAATGCATCTTTTTAGTGTGTGTTTTTACGAGTCTGCAGTGTGTGTGCCAGTCTTCCTGTCTGTCTATTTGCATCTCTGCCTCTAGTTCTAGTTCTGTCTGTCTTTTTGCTGTCTGTGAGTGTTTTTTCTCTCTCTAGCTGTGTTTACATATACTGTAGCTATTTACTCTACTAATGATAGGAAAGGCCAGATCAGAAAAGTCAGAATACAGTATCACTGCTTTTCTACACGATATGTTTGGGGCATTGCCTCACCTATGTTGTGATAAAACTGTTATTTTACTATAAACCAGTAAAAATAACCCAATAATGGTCCAAAGCACTCGTTGTACGTCTGGCTGTATCAGAGGTTTCCCTGTGGTGTGGACTAGATTTGGTAGGCTATGGCATGTAACAAGTTGTTTCCATAATTTAGCACTCATGTACTGCCAATTCTTCTGGAAACACTGGAAATTGTCGATGTGATTCATCTCATTAAGAATGAAAAATGTATGTAATCGCAGCTGGTGTCTCTTTCTTTACCTTGCTAGGTGTTTGTTTGTGTGCATGTTTATGTGTGTGTGTGTGTGTGTGTGTGTGTGTGCGTGTGCGCGTGTGTGTGGCAGCCATGTGGTAGATTCAGGGTAAAGCTTGAGGTGGTAATGAACAGTCATCTATTCAGCCCTCCAACTCCCACCAGGATTGACTAGTATTATGAGGTTAGCATTCAGCCTCAGCAGTACAGTAACTGCGTTTAGAGCAGGGTTATTGTAGCTATACATATCCGGCATACAACTGTTTACTGTCAGCCCTTTGGGAGTACATGTTGCTTAGGAGATCGTAATGTGAGAAGGCAGCTTCGAAAGGCAACTCCCCGAAAGCATTTATGATATTAGAGGCCTTCTTATCCGGTGATGTGCAGTTGTAATCTGTTTCACGTCTACGGTGGCCAAGACAGGCCACAACACTTTTAAATTAAGACAATGCATCGTGGGCAGCCTTTTTTATACCTGGTCGGCAGAGCTGAGTACGTTGAAATTAACTTTATTGACGATTTAACTCTTTAGTCAGTAAGTCCTCCGGGCGGAAACCTCTCTTTGTGTTTCTGTTCTCCTGTGGCTATTTGCAGCGTGTCTGTTTTTGTGTGTGTTCTATCAAATCAAATTGTTGCATCTGCTGTAGACTGTATGTGTTTGACTTCCCTATGTTTGCAAGAGTTTTTCTCAATTTGCAAGACGTTTCTTGATGCTACATATGACAATACTACGTGTTGTCATATGGATGCACGTGTTTTCTGTATTTGCGTGGGCTGTCAACATTTGCGTGTGTTGCCTTAGTGTTGTGGCCTCTCTCGGCCACTGTACAAAACACAGGAGGAGCATGTGTCAATTTTGTTTTATAGCCCGGATTTTAATGCATTAATGATTTTATAATCCGGACACATTCCATCTCTCCTTGTCTTCTGGTGCTTGATAAAGGCGACATCTATCAGAGCCAGACTGATGGCTCGGAGGAGTGATGGATCGCTATCTGGTTAGAAGGGAGATAAATGGATGTGATTTAAGGTAGAATTGTGGACCTTGTCAAAGCAATTGCTTCTGCTGAAGGGTTTGATGTCGACAGCTTGATAAAATACTAAAAGAGACTTTGATAGTAAAGAGGAAGCAGGTGGTTTAATTAAGACTGAAGCTTGTTCTGCGGTGTGCTGCACAGCTCCCTCCCTCCCCAACCCATAATGTCCCTCTTT
>JAODLI010065890.1:0-14713 GCA_027575585.1 Percopsis omiscomaycus
TATATATATATATAAAATATATGTTATATTTTGCATTAATACAAAACAAACTTACAGAATTATGGATTTAAATAAGGAGTTTAAAGGTACACTGCCTGAGAACAATTCTGTATATGCTGCTACTAATTTTGCAGTTGGTGATGTGATGTCACAAGCGACATGAACCAATCATAAAGAAAATGTCAGTTGTCCTTTCCAACAGGTGTGAGATGTGGGACACTGGGTGTGTACACACCCAGCCAGCATCCAAGAGGTCTTTTCACCCAATTTATTTGAGACACCTGTCTGTTTTTACAGTCCCTTTAAAACCAAGCTGCTCACTTCAAAACTGTTCTTTAATTGAAGGTTGCTTTGGACTCATACAGTCCTAATTAATGAAGACATTGCTGTCAGAACGTTCCAGGAAATGTTCTGACTCCTTCCCTTTGAACACTAACTTTTTTTGAAGGTGTGCTAGCATGTGTTTGACCCATCTTACTCTTTTCCGCGTTGCTCATCTTGGTTTCTTTCATCTTGCCCTCTTCTCTACTCCCTTCTTCAGCTTTGGCATGGGATCAATATTTTAATAAGAAGAGAGCAGAGGGCCTCATCATAATCAATAAGAGCTGCATATTGCTGGGCGGAGGTAGACAGAGAGAAATCATTCTGCCCAACAGCAGAGTTGAATGATTCTGACACCTCATTCATTACACTATTGAATAACCCATCGGCCATAGCCACAGATTAACCGAATATCTGCAAGCCCTCAGAGTTGGAGGGAGATTTAGTGAGACCATTTGTTTACAAATATAATAAAGGTACCTGTACACATTTCCTTCACTGTAATAGAACCCACTTATGAGTTATGGAGTTTGCATTACTTTGTGAGAATGCCCCCCAAAAAATGTCCATATGGGCCAGAATCCTAACTACTAGGGGAACCAGTTAAAACAACCATGTCCGGGGATATATTTACTGTGCTATCTGCGTTGTGGGTGAGTTAGAGAGTTTTATTTTGAATGGCCTCATTTGTTTTTATATTAATCTATGGAGTCTCAACAGTGGAGATGGTGAGAACTTTTACCTGAATTGTTAGTTTAGATTTTGTTAAGAAACGATCACCCCAGTTGGAAGAGATGGGGAATATGAGGTCCAGGTCAAAACTGGCCAGAATTCCCTTTTTGTGAGAACTACTGTATGTTGAAACATTACTGAATTTATCTGTTCTTCAATCTGTTAAAGAAGTTACAGAAGTTGACACGGAATGAAAAAATGAAACCAAACTACGATGAAGCCAAAATCTTTGTGTGTCTGACAGATAGATAAAATGAACCACTGCTGAAGCTGGCAGTAAACTTTGCTCCTTAACCTTGGGGCTAATGAGGATGGGCTTTTGGGAACGCGTCTATATGACATCTAAGCACGAAGGGAGACTTGGATGAGCGACGGCATTCATGCAAACGGAATTAAAGTACAGAGTCAAACCAGTGCTCAGAAGGAGTTTCTCATGCTCTCATGCACACATTTAAATGGCTTTTTTGAATCTATTGGATCAAATAATAACAAAAGAATTAAATATTACAGTGGTTCAGCATGGTTAAAGGAAATCAAAACGTGTATACAAAGCGTGTAATCTTTGTCAAACAGCATGCAAATGTCAAGGTCATATTGTATTGGTAACTTGTTTCAGGGAGATAAATTCTCCTCCCCGTTTTTCATCGACAAAATGGCAAATGTGTTGAGTGACTGTGAATCATTCCACGTTAAAGCGGACTTCAACTTTGGTTAAACCCTAGACTCTGTAGCATCCTAACATCTTCCTGTTGACGTTTGTGGACCGGAACTGGGTCAGTGACTTCCAATGTTTCTAAAAAACCTACTTCTAATGTGACAATAAATGTGGAATTCCAACATTTACACAACATTTACACCAAAATTGTGCTTGTGACAGTTTGTGCATGTACAAGATGTGGTTATAAGACTAATTTCAAAGCACATAGGTCTTGCATACAGAAATAGCCGACACACCTACAAGGCGTCACAAAACGACAGAAGAGTGAATGAGGGAATGGCATTCAGCTCGTCAGACATTTCCTTCATGCGCCAAAAAAACAAAATAAAGATTGTTCAAGAGCAAAGACCTTTTGCTGCTCGGTAAAAAAATTATGATCTTTAACCACATGGTATTCATTTTGGTTCATCTCATAAAACACATAGTAACAGCTTCTACTTTGCTAATCACTTATATACAACCGCGTAGGCATGACACTCTGGCCCACCAAATCAGAAGGCTTCCTTGCTTCTTGCTTATATTTTAGTTAACATACGTTTCAGAACCTATTAGGAGAGAACCAGGCCCACCTGATTTACTCTGTGCCCACCCACATTGTGATTTCTGCCTACGCTACTGCTTGTATATGTGTGCTTAGAGGAAACGTATGCTGTTTTTTATTGTGTGAATGTTACTTAATGTTTCCCAAAATTCTATAATCTGTTGTTATACCCATGTAGTCAGAAATCTTTCAACATGTGTGTAGGCACTGACGTTTTGTTAAAGTTAACAAAATGTAATTGCAATGAGAAATACGGATATTTAAGTTCATACCATAACTTTTGGAGTATTTAATTGCTCAATATTTGTCAGTGGCTTATAAAGGCACTATAAAACAATATTCTTGCTGGATAGCATGTCTGCTGCTCACGTTTTGTGTCACTGGTAACAAAGAGCAAAATATGGTAGTGAATATGACTGTTACTAGTGAATTTAAGGGAAATATCTTACTTGTCAATATCCCTGAAATGTTGTTTTGTATAAAAAAGTTTTGGCCTTGTTTATATATACAGGTCAGGTTTTATATCTGAGTTTGATCCAGGTGATGGCGAGCTAAACCAGTTGAGTGTCTGAGACATGGATTCCAAGAACTGTGAACTGTCAACTTTTTTCCACGGCATTAGGAGATATTGCAACAAGGAAACCATCCACGCACATCCTTGCCACATGATACATACATATTTTACAGACTTTGACTTTGTTTTTTTAACTTTACTTAAATACTGTATCTACACTATTACACGGCACGTGTGGAAGGACTGAGCCATATTGGTAGACAGATTGAGCTGATTGAAATATTGCATTATATATTGTATTATATATAATTCTCATTGGTGTATTGATTTTGTTTTATTTTAAGCCTGTTATTACATGGTACCTGGTTATACTTTCCTTCAGTCTTTTGTTTTTATTGAATATTGTGATTAGTCCCTCCATTCCTCCTAGTCATATCTAGTTTATTCTGACTCTGAATTCCTCCCATTATATCTAACTTTATCTTTAGATTGTATCTACTAGCACCTATCGTGAACTACGCTGAATGTCAGCGAGGGGACTTAATATTGAGGTAAGGATACTACAGAGTTGAGGGTTTAAAGAAAGTTCAACTCTGCTTTAAAATACCGACACGTAGCTGTAACACAAACAAATTCACAATGCAATAAGCTGTAAACTGGCTTGTTTGTGTGCATTTCTACGGGTACTATATTTTCTTCAACCGAAACAAGATACAGTAAACAGCGATGGATCATTTCCATAAAGACAGCATGGGATTAGTTGGCAATCTTTCATCTGGCATTGACAATATACAAGACGTCCTTTCGTCCTTAAGCATTATTATACAGTACATGGGATGCAGCACAGAATTAACACCAGCCATAGTCAGCACAGTCCAGTGTTGTTTTGGTCTCCATTTGGGCACTAATGGAACTTTTTGAATCTGTTGATATCTATACTATTTTTTTGCCAGAAATAGTTTTAGCAGGCCTGAATTCCATGCCATTGGTCTAATAGTATGATTTGCATTGTACTCCCTAATTACCTTCAAGTATCCCTAGGGGTACACATTTGAGAAACACTGGTAGCCTATAGAGTATAGTTGTTTTTGTCATGTCATGTGAAGCTTATAGCACCATCTATAACCTGTGGTTAGTTAACTCACTAATAAAGATGTAATACTTACTATGTAATGTAATTCATTTTTGTTCAGTATGCAGATTCAAATTACGTTTGAAACATCTGGTCTTACATTGGCAGGGAACAGTTTTTACATGGCCGATAGATGTCGCTTGAGGTGGCTTCTTCAATGTCGGGCCATTATCAGCATGCATGGAATTCGTTTCAGCATTTAAAAAGATATAGCATGTAGATGTAGAGATAAATGTGCATGGGCAATAATATGAAACTATTGTACATGTTCTTGTAGCTTGTACATGTCCTTTGGATGGCGCTGTATGTAACAGACATGCCTTGAGGCATTAAATGCACATTTGTTCAGCGCAGGCAATTGCATGCGAGCGTGGGGATTTTCAGGTCTGTACCTTGACGCATGTGTGAGGCAGCACAGTTTATGAAACAGCATAAAATCATGACAATTATTAATCCATTACGGTCATTTTCACCCATGTTATGTAAATGAGGGGAGAGGAGAGGTTATGCAGCCTAGTTAAATGTTACAGCTCCAGCCGCAATCATTCCTCCCAGCTCTAATGAAATCTCAGTGGTACAGCATTATATGAATAGTTTATGCATATATTCATCTCACATGTGAAGTTGTTCACATTTTTCTCTCTCAGCTAATCACTAAGTCGTTTTCCCATTATTTTCATTAGTGTCCTTACATACCCTTCTATGTGACAGATGGCTTCGTTGACGTCATCTCACAGAGTGACTAAAAAAACTTGTGTAAAAGTGTGTAAAAGAGAGAATGAAAATGGTAGATGCCAGTCGGCACCTGAATTCTGTAGATAAGGACTGGATGGAATCACTTGTGGGGTTTAGATACTGCAGTCATTTGTATGCTTGTGCTGGGGGGGGGGGGTTATTATTCCTGTATTATTGCTAATGCTGTGTGTTCCGTATAGAGGCTTATACATATATTTTGCATGCCTCTAAAAATGTATATGTATGTTTTTTACTTACTAAACTTTTATTTAACTCACTTTGTTTAGTTTGAACCCAATCTCGAAACCCAACGGCTATCTGTCTGACGACGATATACCTCTGGGTGCAAGGGCCAATATTTCTGATGTTCCGGTGTAGCCAGCAGATATCCGGATAACGGATACGGTATATCTGGGCCAAGTCTCTTCCGTACGCCGGTCATTGTTTACAGTCTGATTAGCAACTTTAGATATAAACAGATAAAAGCTGATAAAAAGCTAAATCGTAGTCAGATGATAGCTGACTGATATTATGGAAATGTGTTTCATTTCCAAAATCTTGTTTCGTTGCCTACAGATTCTGTATATTTATATGCAGATATCTGTTTAAAGAGATTTGTTTTAACCTAAAACATATTGAGTTTACTTGCATATGAAATGCTCTCAAAATAAATAAGCTCTAGTTTTAGATGTAACCTGGAGGTTGTGGTGAAAAGAAAAAATGCGGCTGAAGCTGTATTTACGAGCAACACTTGTATGGTGGCCCTGAGCCATATCCACTACACTGGCTGGCCAGCTGAGTTTACTCCTCAACAGGTTCAATCATAATAAGCTTTAGACTGGCTACTGTGCTCTCCTAGCTCCTCACCAGCCTCCACGGAAGAGGGGGAGGCTGGTGAGGCTGTCCTCGTTCTCCCCGGCACTAAGCCGTTTGAACTACCAGACTGGGTTTCATAAGGGAGAGTTCAGCCCCAGCTGTTGACACAGCTATTCCAGCTGTGTTTACACATAGGCTTCAGATTTCAGATTTCCAAAAAGATACTTTCCCAGGCTGTTTGTAATTCAAAGCCTATAGTAGCTATAAAAGATATATGTGCTAAACAGGTGTGTAATGGCATGGGAAGGCTCACAGTTATAAATTCTTTATCTTTGGGTATATTATTTTATATTTGGAATACATTTTTGTATTGCTTGTGTATGGGTGTTTTGGAGTGTTTTGTTTAAGTTTATGTTCGTCAATGAGTTTCAAAGATGTTTTAATAGGCTATGAGTTACAATTAGGCCACTATGCCATTTTAAACTACCAATTGGTGCCCTTCTAATTGTCCCCTCAATTTGTTTATGGGGCCTTATATAAGCTCCTGTGGTGAGAGAGGGTTGTTGGACTGTTGGCACAGCATGGCGAAAATGTTATATAAGAAAGGCTTGCCCTTTTCATCTTGCTTTTGGATTAGGATTGGTGATGGCATACGTGCTGGGTATGAGTACATTTCAACCATTGTAAGTGAAACTGTTTTACCACCGTTGTTTTGTCCTTTAGTAGCTGTGCAGTGCCAGTTCCATTTCTGTCTAGCTCTCTTTTAGAGAGATCTCTCTTATAATGTTGATTTTGTATTGGTAGTTTTTATCAAGGGGTAAGAACAGTAGCATTTTAGTAGATTGGGTCTTAACTGTTTTAATTAATTGAGTCACTTATCTTGACTATTTTTCCCCCCATTCTACTTATTGTACATTGTGTCCTTATCTTTGAATAAACCCATTGTTTGTTATTGACTTCCCTGCTTTTATGGTGATTTTGGTTTCCTCACACCTAGTCTATATAGTTGGCAACACAGCTAAGCTAGCAGTATGCCTTGGAATGCATGTTTGTGTTTTTTTTTCTTTTTCTGTTTTTCCACCTTTTCTCTCATTCCTCCACGTCCAAATCAATCTAGCTTACCAGAGAGAAGGTAATGGGTTTTTTTCACGCATGCATGGGTGCACGGCTTAAGAGCTACTGGCAGTGCAAGTGACAGGTAGATAGTAGAGAGAGTGAGCGATTCCTCTGGACAGTTTCATTAGTCATTATTGCTCTAATGCATAATGATGCTGCAGTTGCTTGCTCTCTCGAGTACGGCTGGCACAATTCATGTATGAAATGAGTCGCCATGGGCATCGGTCATTTATAAAGGCACACTCTTTGATGGCGGACCTTCCAGGGTCTGTGCCAAGGACAGGCATGGGGGGGCATTGCCCGCCCCACCCTATCTGCTCATCAATAAACCTTTCCTCAGTAGCTTCTTTTAAGAGAATATTTATTTTAATTTTAAAGACTGACAGACTTAACTAATAATGTCGCAAGTTGTGCAGCTGAAAAATACCTTACTCGAAAACGCTGTTATATTCTACATAGCATGGGTTGTGGAGGTTGCCATGTTTATTCATAGGGTATCGCTGCATCTACGGCAGTAGGTGTCACTATACAGTCTAATCACCACTGTTTGAGGGAAAACTGCTTACTGGACCTTTTTTCTTTAAGTGTTTCACAGTAGGGTGGAAAATATTTTTTTTAGAAAGGATAAGAAAAGTAATGGAATGTTCTCCCATTCCACTCCATTTGACGTGACAGTTACATTTCACTCCACAAGCCCAGTCTAAATGTTAGAGAACCTCTCAGATGTTTACATGTCAATGAGGACTTTTCTATTAGAAAAAATGAAGCCATCCACCTGCTGCCTTGATGCTCTTCCTACCTTCCCGGTGGATAATCCTGTCTTTCTTGTGCCCGAGGACCTCGCTCACCTTCTTGCCTGCTTCTAGGATATCTGTCACTCCAGCTTACGCCTGCCTGCAATACAAACTAGCCAGTCTAGCTCTCCTAACCCCTGCTCCCCGCTCCTTTTGCAAATAAACCTTTTTGTGAACTCTACCTGCCTGGTCTACAGAATGCTTTTGGGACCTATCTGCTAATCATAACAACCATTGCTTTCTACTATACTGCAAACCTTCCATTTTGGTTTTTGCTATACTGTACAACATCTTGATTTAATTAGATTCTTTAATTTCAATGACTTCTTGATCTTATTATTGTACTTTTATTCTTTTAAATGTCTATGCATTTTTAAATCCTGTTATTGTATAACATGAGTGCAACATGTATGAAATGTACTATAAATAAAGGGCCTCGCCTTCTTACAGTCAATAAACTAGTGCTTTGTTTACCGTGCGTGGGACATTTTGCACGCACGGCTCTGTTGCAGTATGTTGGAACTACTTGAAACTTAAATCGCTTAAAGGGAGTGCGCTGACAATGACCAACAAAGAAGAGCGCAGCTATAGCCTGGAAGCAGGAGCGTGATGAAGACACAACACAAGTGGAGCCGCGCCAGAGACAGATGGGGCCGCCGCAGCGGGAACAAAATGAGAAGGGGAAATATGCGAACAAGGAGACCAGAGAGAAACATAATAAAATAAGGTAGCGATGCTGCAGAGAAGCATGGCAGGAGAGGGTGGGGGGGAAAAGAGGGGAAGGGAGGAAAAGACAGTTGGAAAGAGTAATTAAAGAAAAGTTGGACAGCAGACTGTCTTACTGCTCACAGAGACAGACTACATGGTAGGGGTGCAGGCACGATTGGTGTGGAGGAGAGCTACAGTGGGTGAGGGGCCCTCAGCGATGAAACATTGCACTGCAATAATGAAGAGGGTTCTGCTCGGTCACACTCGACATTAGCCCAGCGTCAGGCTGACCCCAAAGTGTCAACAAGTTAATAGGATGTGTATCACGGGCCTCTTTCACAGTGCTGTGCCCTGTGACAAACACCAATTATTTACATGCTTTTTGTAAACAAATAAACATCCATACATTTATGGCAGAATAATGTACACACCCAGGATCTGTGATAAGAAACCAACAGATATTTTTCGCAAATGAGCGTTCCGATTCTTTGGATGCCGATTCGTGTAGCAGCCGGTAGGCCTTATGAACTCAGAAATTACCCAATGCCATGTTTACGAGTATATGACGATTGATGATGTCGACAGCTGTTTTTGGTATGAGAAAATAATGACAAATCAATCTGTCATTTTCTTTCTTTCTTTCTTTCTTTTTCACACAAATATGAACTTGAATATGAATTTAACCCGTTTTCCCACAAATTACCCAATCAGTGTCCAAACACTGGGCTGTTGCTCTGAAGGTGGTCCAATCATCTGCCAAAGATTTGATTGACACCTATTGGAGGTGTCAGGGCAGACCACACGGATGACAACATCCTTGTCCTGACATTGTCATCTTTCCAAATCTTCCTCAGGCACATTCCAGCTGTGCCTGAGGTTTCACTTGGCTCTCATACATTTGTGTTTGCTGGGCTCCTGTCCCTGATCAGACAGGTCCAGCTGGATTCCTCGGTCTGTCTTCCTGTTGATGTATGGTGTATCAGTGGAACATGCTGGAAAGTGCTTTCCGTGCTGTCGACTGGCCTGACTTGATGTTTGTTATGTGACGTTTGCGTGCTTTGACCCCCAGGATAGTCTAGTGGTCTAGGTGTTGGACTCCCAGCCAGAAGGTTGTGGGTTCAAGCCCCAGAGTTCGCCTACCTGTAAGCATCCTTGAGCAAGAGGCCTAACCCCTACCTGCTCCATGTAATAGCACCAAGTAATTGTAAGTTGCTTTGGATGAAAGCATCTGCTAAATGACCTAATTGTAAATAAAACTGTCATTTTTCTAGTCTCACCTGCATGTAATAATAATAATTTAACGATACAATAATAAGGAACAGGATGAAGCCAGCTGTGATAGTAATGTGCATTTGAGAAACGGAGTTATATACTATACTATATTTCAGGTTATATCTACAAGCACCAGTATAGGCCTACCATGTAAATAGGATTTATACTGGATCCCATGTTACGTGTACTTACATTTATGTAATTTACGCTGAAGGTTTGTGGGATGTGTTTCTCGATGGGGAGTTTAACGTTGAGGATGGGCTGCATCAAGTAAAACAAATAAAAGGCTACCGACCTTTTATGCTCAGTCACCTCTGTGTTAAGGTAGTGTGAAATCCAGTGGATTTAAATCACCATACATTACTGAAATTACCGTCGGGGTGCCCTTGAGCAAGCTCAGTCCTCCATGCTGTTCAGTGGCCAAAAGGAAAACGGCATAGATGTTGAATTATTTAAGGTGCAGTAGCTTCTTCCATCAAATGTGGAGACATTTTTGTTTGTTTGTGTTATTTCTTTATGCAACACACATGGCGAACTGCATATGTACTGTATGTATATAATGTATATGTACTGTACAATTCTTCCAGTGTCCACACAATCAAGTGTTTTATAGTGTCTTGTATCACTGAATCACTGAAAAAGCTGTTAGCCTGCTTATTATCATCACCCTTAATATATTCTACAGAGAAGGTGATCTCTCTTTACAAGCCTCTGTAACCTTCAATCTGCAGTAATTAGGTGGATATGAGTTGACAGCAGTGTGGAGCAGAGGCAGAGATGTGACAGGCAGCTAGCAGACGTACACTTTCCAGTGCACCACACTCGACGCTCTTAATGCATTGGCTAGTAGATAACATTGCCGATCAGCCGTGATTACAATGCCTACTAATTCAATCAGCTAGCTCCGGCTGGCTGCTCTTTTATTAGCGCGCTCTTCCACTAATTCACTCCACAAAGGGAGATGTGAGTGACACCAGCAAGACAAAACTAGGGAGCTGGGTGGGTGGGGTGGGGAGGGGGGAGGACTTTAGAAGAACTCAGGCACACTTCTCAATAATTGCTTCCAGTCATTTAAAAAAGGTTTTTTGACAATGAAAAATTGATCCATACATCTATTTAATCAAGGGCTGTCCTTTAAAGTACCTTGGGCTCAGAGATGAGAGCAAAATAAAAATATAGATGTTAAGTTTGACAAGATCATTTTGACATACAGTAAAGTGCACCCTCCATTCATCAGAGGCCTTTCTTATACCATCTTGTTTTATATACTGTACATATTAAAGCCAAGACCAAATACCTCTGTATCCACCAGCTTTGCCTTTTGGAGTGGGCTGCAGGCATCATAGTTTTCACATTAAAACATTAATGTAACATCATTCTGACTTTTAATTCCATACCTTCTGATGTGGAGTTCATAAGGTAAAGGGTTGGCTGGTTACATGTGTGTGGGCGTGGCAATCCTTTATTTTCCCACCCTTGTCTTGTTAATAAAAACCTCAAGAAACAATGATCATTTCTATGGCTGAATGTGGTTCACAAGATTCGATATTGTACTGAGCAAATTGAGTCAAATTGCATGAGACAGGGGTGGAGACAGGGATGCTTTCTCCTTGCTCCCGCCCCTGACTGCCATTCACTGTGGCAATTTGTCCAATGACCTGACTTGCTGACTATAAATTCCATCTGGATGGGGGAAACATGTCAATCAAACCTTTTAAGAAATAATCAGCTCATCAATATACCTATTTTTACCACTATACCTTTAAAAAACGTTAAGACATTTTGAGGTGATGATTATGATAAGAACTGGATTGATATGCTTTTATGGACATTTTGCATTGTTTATCATGAATTCAATCACAATGACAATCGGGTCATTTAGCCGACACTTTTACCTTAAGCAACTTGAGTGAACAATAAGTGCAGTTACAAGCATTATCGAGCAAGTAGGGGTTAGGCATCTTGCTCAAGGATGCTTACAGGTCGACGGGGCATGTCGGGGGTAGAACTGAGGACTTTTAGGGGAGCTGCTAGTCCCAAATTCTAGAAAGTTCAGCTTACCTGAATGATGTATACCCTGCAGGGGTCACTATCAGATCTGGTACAGATTAGTCCAGCCAGGTTTGAGTCAAGTAGTGTTTATAGTCTCTGGTGTTTTTTTCTGAATACAGGACATTGTATTTTATTCCTGAATGTAATACAACTAGCAGCATAGCAGCGATGCCACTCCATTTAAGGTGTGATTTCTAGGAACCTGCAAAGGGCACCCAGGGTTAAACGCGTTCAGAAACACTGAAGCATGACACATTTCGGACACACAACAGAAACACAAGTCTGAGCCTTATGACCGCCATCACGGGTTCCTCTTTCACCCAGAACCACTTCCAATAAGAATTGTTAAAGCGCCATCTCGGATAACTTGCAAACTGGCATGACATCTGAGTGTCAGATACAACTGCCTTCTTTTTCTTTTACTTTTTTTGCTCTCTATAATTGCAGAAAATGTCGTCCATGTCAGTTGTCCTCTTCCTGACATATAAACTGCATCACTAACACTCTGACACTGAGATTTTTGAGAAAGTGGTTTGAGGCAATTAAATAAAAAATAATGAATTAAATTATTCAACATTTTTAGATAACCAATTAATAAATGAACACATTTATAATTCATTTACAAATGCTTAAATTATTTATATTAGTAAAACTTTAATTGACTGTGAAAGATATGTGTCAAAGCTGGTTTTGCTGACCATCTAAACAATGAAATATTTTATCCAAGCTCTCAACTGATATCTTTAACCTCGGCTTACTGGGGTTACAGCTGTTAGGAATTATGTTTAACTGAACTATTACATGGATAATAAATTCATTCAAAGACTATAAATCTGGGAGCTGTCTGTGGACCCAGCCAAATGCAATTATTATTGGTCTGTATTCAATTAGACCTGCGGGACATTATTTACTTCTTATTTCAGTTAAATTATGATGTGCTGGATGATTTAACTCAAGGCACAAAACAAACAAAGCCTCTGTGTACTTTACTGGTCTTTTGAGTGCAATATCTGCCTGCCACTACCTCACTGGTGTAAACCCTGTATTGCTCAACAAGCCAAAATAAACAAGCGCATCACATTACAGGAAATAACAGCACTTGGACAAATCGACAGCGTTGAAAGATTTTTTCCATATGCCTTAGCTGTGTTGCCTAAACGTAAATCTAATGTTAAATGTTACATTAGATTAGATCAAGTCAGCCTCACCTGTCCCAAAAAGGCAAATGAATATCTGTTTAAAACATATCCCTGCACACTGACATGACCCATCTGTCCCAGGCATTATCCGCTGCCTGACAGGTTTCTGGGGCACATCAAATGTCACCCGGACATAGAGGGGGTAGCCTCTGCACTGCCCTCCCTCACAAACACAGACTAACTAATGATTCATGCTTTTAACTTCTGTCTGTACCTTTCCCTAATTAAATCTATTAATTAGTGGGGGGAAAATAAACATCAGATTAGCAGAATATCTGTCAGAGTACCCTGCAGCAGACACCCCTGTCAATGTCTCTGCATGCAACAGATAGCAGAGAGCAGAGTAGGTTACTGACGCAAGCCATTGAAAGGCTTTAGCCTTAAATGCTTGAATTCACTTCATCCTAGCTGCTGGTATTGCATGTTGTGTGTAGTTGTGTCCATATAGCACTGCACTGTACCTTCTTTAGGGCACCATTTAGGGGTCTTTAGGGGTCGGGTACATTTCTTTCTTGAATTGTGTCTGGAATTTCAAGTGTGGTTAATAGCAGCACCAAAACAACGACAAAAACTCAAAGAGCGCATGCCAGCGCATGCCACCACCACCACAGCTGAGTGGCTCACACTCCACTCCACTCCACTCTTTGCCCATACAGAGCTCCTATGCTAGAACACTTCTTTACCCCCCTACAGTCACACAGCCTTAATGGACAGTTGTATTAAAAAACGCAAACAGTGTGCTTGGGTGTGGGACTTAACTGAGGTGTGCACCTCCTCCGAGAATGGCTGGATGGCTCTCTGAGATGGCAGTCGGTGGTGCATTGCCCAGTGCTCAAGTGGGGGCTCTCTCTAATGAGGGCGGCTTGCCTTCCTCAACCCAACAGAGACCTTGCACCTGGTCCTGAAGATCACAATCACATGCGGTTATAGACCTCTTATCCATGCATACACAGACCCATGATGTATGTAACCCTTTCTTTTTTGTTTATTTCTACAGAACCCCTGCTTTAGTTTATAGTTTAGTAGCAGTTTCTTAACAGTCATTAACATCTCACCATGTCAGAAACAAGAATAACTGTAATAAATACATCATGTCATAATTGCATCAATACTTTGTATATATTATCATTGCAAAATAGGCATTGTAAATCCAGCAGAATTGAATGTTTATTGTTTCTACCTTCACAAGAGAGTACATGTTTATATACGGTTCACAAATCACACAAACATACACACACAAGAGAACAACTAACTAAATAAATATTAAACTAAATATTCAGTTGGATTTCATTACTTATTGAATGATAGTATTTTTCATCTTTTAGACTCCATCACTTTATCAATTCAGCGTTTCTCACATTTTATTATAGGACATTATTTGGTGAGGAAATTACATTTTCACAAAGAAATTGAATTAAATCAAACCAGGAAATGAAAAGCTATAATAAGAGATATTGTGTGCTCTTAGATTCAAGGTGAACGTGACACACATGCACGAGTGTGTGTTCACATATACACACACTTGTTGGCATATTGTCAGTTTTAATTACACAGCCTCTGCCAAATTCTCTCTCAGCAACTCCATTGAACATTTCACAGCCCTACACCTGCTGGGCATGTGTGTGATATTGACTAAGTGACTTGTAGAGAGGTAAAAAAGAGTGTGTATTGGAGAGCAGGAGAGAAAGAGAGATGGGCAGAGAGAGGGAGACAGAAATTAGATGAAATAAGAAAGTGAGCGGTAAGAAAGGGGTGAATGGAAAAGATAGACTATAGTATATAGAATGCCTCTTTCAAGCTGCTCAGTGAACCGTGAGGCTGCCCTTGTAAACTCCATTGCTACTTGATTACTTTGTCAGTCTTCTTAAGTGCATTTTGCTCTGTGAGAAAACAGGGAGGCGGCGACAGAGAATGTCCGACAGAGAATGGGAAGTGCAGCGAGGTGAGCGGAGACACTGTAAAATGACAGAAATTATATTCGGCTATTTTCCTTGTGTGTGTGTGTGTGTGTGTGTGTGTGTGTGTGTGTGTGTGGGGGGGGGGGGGGGGGGTTCACACATAAA